>APFE030579673.1:141878-199120 GCA_000404065.3 Pinus taeda
TTCATTCTGATTTGATGATATCCTAAACGAAGATCCAACTTGGTGAAGTAAATGATCCATGCAATTCATCCAGTAATTCATCAATGACAGGAATGGGAAACTTATCTTTAATAGTGAGCTTGTTGAGCTCCCTATAATGTGGACACATGTGCCATGATCCATCCTTCTTGTGCACAATACTTCTGGAGCAGAGAAAGAGCTTTGACTAGGTTGAATTATACTAGCCTCTAGCATTTCTGCAACCATACGTTCAATTTCACTCTTTTGGGCATAGGGATATCTGTATGGCCTGATGTTTGGAGGAACACTTCCTGGAATTAGATATATAGCATGATCATGGTCACGCATAGGTGGGAGACCTTTGGGAGTCTCAAATACCTTGGAATGATTGTCCAGGACTTTTGAGATTTGGATAAATAGATGATTCCGATGTGGAAACATCTAGCGAACATAATTGTGCAATTACACCTCTTTGCTCCTTTTTTAGAAGCTTTGTCATACCATTACAGCTGATTATCTTTCCTGGTTTCCCTGCAATACCCCTTAATTCAACTTCCTTTCCTTATGTAGAAAATTTGATAAAAAGTTCTTGAAAATTAAAAGCTATTGTACCCAAGGATTGTAGCCATTGGACTCCTAGTACAACATCAGCACCTCCCATTGGAATGGAAAGCATTGGGCTAGTCAATACATATTCTCCCATGGATAGCTTGATATTATAGTACTTTCGAGAGAAATTTATTGTTCCTCCATTTGCCACCATCATTTGACACTCTGGTGCTGGATATAAGAAGCAATTCAATTCTTTTGCTACCTTACAATGAATAAAATTGTGGGTACTTCCTGAATCAATCAACACTATTACCTTTTTCTTCTTGATTTGTCCTTCTATATTTATGGTTTGAGGAGTGGTAATTCGCACCAATGCATTACAAGATATGGTCGGATTCATTTCTTCTTTATCGAGGCTTTGTTCTTGGAGTATATCCTCTTCTTTTCACCCTTCTTGCTCCTTTTCTTCTTCCTCTTCACAATCTATGTAGAATAATTCTTCTCAGCACACTTATGACCCTTAGTGTATTTGCTATCACAACTGTAACAAAGCCCTTTTGCTCTTTTTTCTTCAATTGTTGTGGTGTCAACCTTATAGGTTGTGGAAGACTAGGGGCAACAACACTTCCATCTTTATAGTTGTGAGTGGTATGCTTCCTGGTTGCCATAATTTTGCTTTCCATTTTTCTTGCTAACCTGAATGCCTTCTCTAATGAATCAGGTTCCCAAAGGAACATCATGTTGGATATTATGCTTTAAAGTCCCTATGAACACATCAATCCTATGCTCCTCTAGAATATTTTTTACCCTTATGTTCAATTTTTTGGAACTCCTCAATGTGCTCCATTATTGAACCCTTTTGTTTGAGACTTATCAATTGGCTAAAAAAAGTGTTGCTTTTTGTATCCTCATAATGTGCTATCAATTCTTCCGTAAAAATTTCCCAAGTGATAAATTGTTTACGAGAGCAAAGCCATTGATACCATACAAACTGATTTGGTTCCAAATATAAACTTGCAATACATACCTTTTGTGTGTTTTGCACATTATTGACATCAAAAAATTGCTCCATCTATAATATCCATGTTGCGGGATCCTTGCCATCAAACTTCCTCATATCGATTTTTGGAATATGGTGCATCTTCGATCCAACATTAGAGTCTATGAAATCATGATTCACATTTCCTTTGTTTGCATCATGAGTTTCCTTTACTCCCCTTTCACCATTAGTAAGTATTTCTTGTAGAAAATTTGTCAAATCTGCCTTCAAATCTACCATGTATGTCTTCAACTCTGTCTTCAAATCTATATTCAAGGCATCCATCTTAGCTTCCATGCCCTTTATCTTAGATTCCATGCCATTTATCTTAGCTTCGGTTAGCTTTTGTGAGTGTGACATTTGTTTCACTTATTCTTGTAATTTTGATATATCATGTAGCATTTCTTCCTCTTCTTCACGAGTCATGCTAGAGCTTTTAGGTTCCTTACTAGGTGTTTGCATTTTCTTTCCTCGAGGCATCAGTTACTGATAATAATTCTCTACTATGCCCTTTGAATTCCTTCAAAACAAATTTCAAACCAATCTTAAGCAAAAATTTAAAAGAATCTACACACCTTTTTTCACTTTGTAGGAGCTTTATATTGCCTTTGATGTATCTTTGTACATTCAAATCATCCAGTTCTGAAATTGTGACTTGCAGTAGCCCTCTATGTCCTCTTTCCAATGCCACCAGTCTAATCCAAATTGGATTCTCCAAGGAAGAGTTATTCGAAATCTCCCACAGTGACCTGATTATAGACTAGTTCAGTAGAGAGAACTTGTACGACGTGCCACGAGTCACTGTTTCGACCTTTGGCTCTAAAAAATATATACAGGAAACTACAGTCCATCCTCTTTCTATACCTTCTTACGAAATTTCAGTTCGACGTTCAGAGAGAAAGTTATGACGATTTTCCCCAGGTCACCTGTTTGGAATGTAATTCAGGAGTCTGCAAAAGGACCAACTTCCTCAGATCATATCTCTCGAAATATAGCGCGAACAGCTCTGAAATTTGGACCCCAGCTTCAACACGATGTCTTCTCAAATGGGTTTTTTTTAGCTTCTGAAACGTCACAGAAAGAAAGTTATAGCGAAAATGCCACGATGAACTATTTGGAGCAGTGAAACCCTAGAATCCAAAGCTCTGATACGAAATGTTATGGAACCAGCTCAAGAAAAGATAGAAAAGATAGATCAACGCCTTAGAATTCAGTCTCTTCGAGGGGGCAACCTCCTTTACATTACATAAATGACAATTCTTGGATGATACAAATGACAAAACCTCCTTTCTATATATAAGAGTCTAAGGAGTCACAATATAACCCAGCCGACCTAACAATAATAATATAAAGCCCAAAAATAATAATAGAGGGATTCTATGGGGCATAGTAATAAGAATATGGGGATAATAGGGGCACAACAATATTAATAAGGGGTACAATTACAATAGTAATGGGGTAATCACTAGTATTATAGGGACCCAACATACATAATATAGACATCAAACCACCTATGCTAGCCATCAGGGGTCGAATCCATGAGTCAAGGAGCTATTTCAACAACATCTAAACTAGGAACAAGAAAATAGGTAGTGGAATAGCTTTCCTTTAAAACCAAGGAAACCAATTCATTTAGTTCAAAACTAACTTTGACTTGATATATCTACCCTATTAAGTGTCTTACATCCATAATTACATCATGTTACATCATTAACCATTCTAATTTCACCAAGAGAGAAAGAAAAAGTCAACTGTAGAGAAAACTAGGTGAAATCTGGAAAATCATACAAAACTGGCAAAATTCATCCTATGTGCAATGCCACTAATCCTATGGATAGAGCTTTTTCAAGGCCAATTTTGGAAGGCTTCCCGGAGTCCAAATCAGGTTCATGATAGCTCGTTGGAAAGATTGAGGAGTTTAGTTTCTGGAACAATGTGAATTTATGAATTTGGAGTCCATTTGTCCCTCCAAAAGTTGATTCTCCCAAGACTTCTTCATGTGTGTCAAAAACGTGGCAGAGAGGGCAATTTTTGGGTGTTTTTCCCTTTTGCAGACCTAGAACTTGTCCAAAATTCTCAACCATTTCTGAGCTTCCATAATTTTCCATGCTGATTCTAAAAATATAAACTTTTTTGCAAATGGATGCCTCCAACAAAAGCGCAGCTCCAGTGGTGTTGTGCACCTGCTGAAAAAACATGCTTTTTTACACTAAAAATTTCAAAATTGACAATTTTTTTTCCAAATTTCTTGAAATTTGGCATGATTGACCCTTGTTAAGTGCTTTTATGAGCCAATGATGCTTCAGCCAAGATCTTGAGTTTATCTTGCTCTTTTTTGCTCCTCAAAGCTCCTTTTAGTTTCGCTTTTAGTTGCTTAACTCTTATTTTGGAAATCTTGTTCCGAGATAAGTAATGGTAAGCCATATGGTGCAGCATAGTCTTCTCTTTGTTGCCTTTCTCAAGCAACTTGTCAAGGTGAATGTTCACCTTCTCCAAGAAATATTCCTGGTCATTGTCTTTCTCAATGGATGTCAATAGTCGGTCTTCTTTGATGATTTGTAACTCCAGGAGGTCTTGTTTGTTAGTCAACTATTTGTTTTCTTGCTCAAGAAATTTGATGATCTATTTGGACCTCTCAAGGTTAACTGATAAGGCTTGTATTTCAGCCTCCTTCTCTTTGGTAATCATTTCTTTGAGTCTTGAGCTTTGAGAACCCAAATCAGTGACATCCTCCTCAATCAAAACAAAATCCCTATCTTGCCCTTCAGGAAGGACCTTCTCATGAATCTTTTGTTTCCCTTTGTCTTTTCTCTTTGATTGCTGGCCAACCTGTATAGCTAGAGAAGAAGGCAAAGCCCCTTTCATCCCTAGTGAAGATAACATTTGCCTATGATCTGGTGAAGAAAATGAGACCCCTTCCCCCCTGGTGGAGATAGTACTCGCTTGGCAGTAGCAAAAAGCCTCCTGGTGCCTCTCTCATAGGTGACAAACACCGCACACCTATAGTTTTAGTCTCATGAACACCTGGTTTTCCTAATGGCCCTCCTTTATCTTGAGGCACTCATGGAATCACCTGAGGGCCTTTGAAAATCTCATGGGCAATGAAGGTATCCCATGGTATGTTCAGCAAGATTAGCTGATGCAAGACAATAATTTTAATCAGTGAGAAGTGGTAAATGTTGTTGAATTGTTGAGGAAAAGGTTTCCTTTGCACACAGAGAGCCATCTTCTCAATATTCCTGCATATAAAGTATGGGAGGTTCATCATCCTCACTCTTGTGAAATGCATCAACAATCTGACATGATATGTATATAGGTGAGAAAATCTTCCTTCACAAGTGAAATACTTGATGATGAGTTTCATGAGAGGAGCATAAGTGTTTTGCAAGTATTTGAAAGGAAAAACCCTGTTGATTTTCCTATGATATCCAGCGTTAATGTAAGGCTCATAATGTTATCTACCCACATGCTTTCTCTTATTCCACTGTTCACCTACATTAGGGATTCCTGTTGCTGCGGAAATGGTGGCAGGTGTCAAGGTGAAGAAGACACCAGCAAGGTTCACCTAGCCATTGTGGAGATGAAGAACAAACAACCAAGCAAGCTCATGATGAAATTTCACCCTCTCTACCATTTCACAAAACTGATAACAAGATTGGTGTTTAAAGCTAGTTACAGCAAGAGGGCAAGCAAATAATTTTGTAAGAGTAGTGGGATCCTCCCAGATGATTTTTCCACCTTTGTGTGGCTTTCTTGGTACATGAGCTTCTATGGAAGAATCACTGAGAGTTTCCTCTTCCCTCTCATAATCTAAATCTGTCTCCATGCTTATGAAATTGAAGTGAAAGCAGATGAATATGAAGAGATTTTGAAATATGAGGTGAGTAGTGTGTATAGGAAGTGAATGCTAGGAGGAAGGGTTTCTTTTTGGGAAATGAGGGGAGTGGATGGTATTATGAATGTGGAATGAGGGATTTGATAATGAAATGAATGTAGTGAAGTAATAGGATGTGGGAATTAGGATTTGGTAATAGGGTATAGGGCCCTAGGAATAGTATGTACAAGGGTTTATATGTGGAGGGTTAGTGTTTAGGGAAAATAGATCAAGGGAATAAAAACAATAGAAAACAAGTACTCTTTGTAAATCTATGAGACAGTTTGGAGGATAGCTAGGGTTTAGTTTTTGAGATATGAAAATCACCACAATTGATTAAAAACCCTTGCTAAACTAAGTGGGAAGCTTTACTTACTTGATGACCGGCCAATTAAGTAATTTGAAGTGAATTAGGCTGACTTGATTCATTTTGGAACTCAGTGGATAGGTACGCTGCGTTGCCTCTCAGGTGCGCAACGCTCTTTGTATGTGCATCGCCTATTCAATCTTCGACTGTGAGAGCTCTACATGTGTGCAGCGCTCTTTGTATGTGTAGCGCCAGATGCCAGGTGTGCAACGCCTTTTGTTTTTCCACAAACTACTATAATTTCATACCTTAGCCCAATAACACTCAAAATCACATTTTTTTCTCTCCTTAGCACTTACAAATTCAACAATGAAGTGAGATAACACATGGATGACTGTTTTATAGCTTTTACTTTTTTGATTTTTCATTAATGAAAACCCACTTTATAAACTTCTTGGGCTTTGTCAAATGCTCTATATTTTAGTTGTGGATGCTTGACCCTTTTTCCTTGAAATCTGATAAACTAATGTTTTGAATGCTTTGACTTTGCAGTGGCAGGAGTTGGCAATGTGACCAGGAGGAACTTATGAACACTTATTACATATAGGAACCATAAAATTACATAAAATTTACAAATAGTAAACTAATGCTCTGTTTTCACCTCAAATTGAGTTTGAGGTGAAAAACTTATTAAATTTACAAATTATGAAATTTAAAGATTTCTGATAATTATTGTCTTCCTCAAGTGTCTCCTGACCATTATTCATCAATTATTTTTTGGACATTTGACATGGTGAAACCCTAATACCTAATGAGGCTGAAACCCTAAAACTTGATTTTTATAAATGAAATGAAATAGGATGATAGTAAATGATTAAAAAAGGTGTGAACAGGTCAGCAAGTAAATGTCATGAGCAAAATTACATGAAACCACTACCATCAAATGATCCATGACCTAATGGAATGCACTTGATCGGATGAGACACCTAATATGCGTGCAAAAGAGAAATTTGACCACTGATGGAAGTGTGAAGATACTGACTCTAACATTGGCTCCAATGGGGATGGTAGCTCCTGGGAGGTGCAAAGAACCATAGATCTCTGGAAAAGTAGATAAGTGCCTTCATCCATTGGGCAATATGGATTCAATAACTTCAGAACACCAAAACAAAAACCTTGACTCAAGACTCATAACTAAGCTGACTCAACTAAGACTAACTCAAACCAATAATTAAAAACTAAAGCCAGAGATTCATCTTTATAGCCTTCACTTCGGGCCCCAAGCTAAATGAATGGTGACAATGCAAACTTTGCAATGAATGAAATAAAATGGTTTGTTCAATGACAAAATGTCATGGTAGAAAATTTCTTAGAGATAGTACAATTTTAGAAGCCGACCATTCACTGGTCCTCCTGGACAATCTTCGTCATTCATTTCTTTGAGTAGAAAAGCATTTTGACCTCTATAAGCATCAATTCCATATGGTCCCTTCCACAGGTTCTCGAACTTGTCGTGCTTGCCTTTATCCTCGTTTCTAGCATCCCACTGTAACACTATGTCTTCAATCTGAAATTTGTCTACCTTTTCCTTCCGATCATAAATCGTTTTAATTCTCTCCTACAGCCTGAAGGTGTTCTGAAAAACTTCCTCTCTCGTTTGCTGTAAATGGATCATCTGGCTTATTCTCCGTTGAAAATGATTTTCCTCGCTGCCAGCTTCCTGCAGAAGTCCAACAGCTTTTTAATGATGTTGACCAATGATTTGTTTGAAGATTCGACCAATCCGTTACCTTAGGTAATTTTGTATTTGCTGTAAAATTCAATCATCTATTTGGACTTGAAAGCAACTGCGTTATTTAGTTTGTTAGGATAGTCAAAATGTGACAAAATATTTGTTTCAAGAAACTGAATTATTACCGAGTCTGTGGTCTGCAGAGTGGGGATTGCCTCAATCCACTTTGTGAAATAATCTGTCGTTGTTAAGATCCGCTTGTGCTGAGATTAAGATGTGGGATGAATCTCTCCAATAAAATCTAGCCCCATTCCTAAAACAGTGCACTAACTTCAACTGGATTGAGAGGTAGAGGCTGCAACTTTCTTCTTCACTAAAAAATCTAACATTCATGACAGCTTGTGACAGTTTTATAAACATCAACAAACAAGGTAGGCCAGTAGTACCCTACTCTCAAAATTTTGTTAGCCGTCGTCTTCCAAAATAATTGACCTCCACAGTCTCCCTCATGAAAATCACTCATGACCTATTGGGCTTCATCTTCGGTTAAGCAATTTAGCAAAATGCCTTCGGGATCCTTCCAATGAAGCGCATTGTTTAGAATACAAAATATAGCACCCTTAAGTTTTAGAGTTCTACCTTCATTTTTAGCCATCCCCAATGGTGGTGAAAGGTGTTGAAGCACATATACAATATTTGAATACCAACGAGAATGGAGAAAAATTTCAGATACCTGAATTAGCGAACTATCCTTGTCTTCTTCAGACATAGTTGCAATCAGATTTATGTCCAATGCATGTAGATTGGACTCTGCCATCAACTTTGCTATACCCTGCCCCTTAATTAGCTTTGTTGGCTTTATCTCCGAGTCATATTCTAGCAATGCTACGATCCATTTGCCCCACCTTCCTTCTAGATCTGTTTGTACCAAAACATCTTTGGCCACTGTGCTAGGGATGTAAGCAAGTATATGAGAGCGCAGAATATATACTCGAAAATATTTCAAAGCTTTTACCAAGGAAAGAGCTTGCTTCTCAATGATTTTATATTTCAGTTCTGCATCTCTTATTGTCCTACTAAAAAAGGCAATCGGTTTTTCTAGCTGATCTCTTTTCTACATTAGAACTGCTGCCAAAGTATGTTCAAAAGCGAATGAAAATAATATGAAATCCTGTGAATAGTCCAGACTAATCAAAATCGGCGCTGAAGAAAGAGCCAACTTTACCAGGTTGAAAGACTTCACAGCTTCCTCAGTCCACTTTACCACACTATCCTTCTTCAACATATTAGTGATTTCCCTCAAGTGTTCAGCTAGATTAGGCACAAAACGATGTAAGAAGTTCATCTTACCATCAAATGCTTGGATTTCTTTCTTATTATGAGGAAAGTCTATCTTCTGTATAGCTTCCACCCTAGCAGGATCGATGCAGGTTCCTTCCTTTGATATTATGTGACCAAGAAGCTTCCCTTCATCCATAGAAAACAAGCTCTTTTTGGGATTGAGTGATATTCCATATTTTCTGCAACGTTGAAAAAAAATTTTGAGATGGTAAAGATGCTCTTCATCTAAATTTTAAAAGATAGTCAAATCATCAAGATACACTACATATTTTTCATTCGAGAAGGAAACGTCCATGGCACGCTGAAATGTTGCTCCAGCATTCTTTAAACCGAACAGCATCTCGGCATAGTGGAATGTACCCCAAGGGGTGGTGAATGTTGTCTTGTCCTTGTCATGTTCATGAACCAAAATTTGATTGTAGATGGAATATCCATCGAGCAATGTCATACGAGATGCTCCAACTACTCTCTGGAGAATGTGGTCCATTTTTGGCAATGGGTAGTTATCTTTCAATCACACTTTATTCAAATTTCTGAAATCTATACACAATCTTATCTCACCTGTCTTCTTCCTCACAGGAACCAAATTAAAGATCCAATATGAAAATCTGATCGGAATGATTATACCAGCCTGATACAATCGATTTACCTCTTTTTCTATTAACGGTAGCAACTTTGGATTTATCCTTCTCAGCTTTTGGAAAAATGGCTTTTGATTTGGCTTAATAGGAATTATATACTGAATTATACTTTTGTCGTACTCCTTTAAATCTGTATAGTCCTAGGAAAATACGTCATAAAATGAAGATAATAAACTCATGTATTTAGCTTTTAACTGAGGAGGTAATGCCTCTGAAAACTTCACCATCTTTGGATTCTCTGTTGTTCCGATATTTACATCTTCAACACCCTGCTCGGTCGACACTAAGCTTGGCTTTCAGGCTACATCATCTTGATCAAATAATTCCTCTAAAGGTATAAGGCCTTTAGGGATGACATTATCCTTCAACTGCAAGACTTCCATCTGATTTACCTCTATTTCTGGTTCCCCATCATCTTGCTCAGCATCTATAGAAGTATGTTTATACCGACCTTCATTTTGCAGAAAATCATCAATTTCTTTGTCATCTTGAAACACCTGCCAATATATTAGATATATCAGGGACAGTTGGGTGATGCTTCACATGAATTTCAAACTTATTGTTTGAATTCATTGGGATCATTAA
Source organism: Pinus taeda (assembly GCA_000404065.3). Taxonomy (NCBI): domain Eukaryota; kingdom Viridiplantae; phylum Streptophyta; class Pinopsida; order Pinales; family Pinaceae; genus Pinus; species Pinus taeda. The sequence goes on from APFE030579673.1 coordinate 151,950, forward strand.
ATTACTTGCAATTGTAGCAATATAATCTGCAATAACATTTTGTGCACGAGGGACACATGTCAAGGTACAATCTGGAAACAACCTCAAAATATCTAAAACTACATTACAGTAAGCCCTCATTTGCAGATTTTTGGCTTACTATTCACCCTTGACTTGTTTGATTACCAATTTTGAGTCGCCATAAACTGAAATTCTCTTTCCATTCAACTTCTTGAGTATCTTCAACCCTGCAATCAGTGCCTCATACTCGGCTTCGTTGTTGGAACAATTGAAAGCCAATTTATATGAACAAATTATTACATTGCTTGGGAATTTATTTGGTAGGAAAATAGGGCTGTGTACACAAATCCTAATTCCTGCACCATCCTTACCTACTGCTCCATCAAAATTCGTACTCCATAAACTAGCTTCTTCCTCCAACTGCTGGAATTCTGCTTGTTCTTCTACCTTTGGCTACTATCCATCAATTTTTTGCTCTTGGCAAAACGTAGACTACTCAGTGGTACTTGCAATATTTTGTCTCTCTTGATCAGATACTGCCGTGAAATTTTCTATTATCTCTGGAACATCTTCCACTTCAACTAGTTGACTATTTACATCATTAAAAGCATTATCTGAGTAAAGAACAAAAGATTCTAAATCCCTATATACATAATTAATTGGATGATTCAAAGTTTTATCCTTGCTTGTGATCATCTACTTCATCTTCTTCTCTCTATATAATTTTCTCAGTTGACCAAACACGGGAAAAGTGGCATAGGAGAAATCTAATTGTAATGTCCCTTTCAGTTTTGCACCCCACGACCTAGATAAAAGCATTCCAAATCTAAGGGAAATGTCAGCCACAACTACATCCATGAGAACATTCTTTGCTGGAATCTGATCTAAAGTCACAACCAAATCCTTGATGAGACCAATACATCTGACCCTACCAGAATCAAAGGAATAAAGGTCGTGGTAGTTACGAGAGATGTCCAGACCCAATTTTTCCATAATCGCCTTTGGTATCAGATTGTGATATGCTCGTGAATCAAAGATGGCATTGTGCAAGACATACTTACGCAATCTAAGGCTGATGTAAAGTGGTGCTACTTCACTATCCTCAGGTTGGCCCTTCTAATGCCGAACCAAAAATAAGCTCGGGTTGGTCATCTTCCACATTAACCATATCAGATAGGGGATCTACATTCAAAATCTTTGACACGTGACTCTTATAACTGTTATTCTTCATTAATTCAGTCAGACGTATCGACACTTTTAACGTAGCAATCTCATTCTCTAAGCTAAATGCTGTAGTTTCATCTACCTCTTTGACTGGAGAATCTTTCTTTTTAAACTTTTCCTTTGCTATACTTGTCTAATTTGACTTCTCATTTGCAGATTTTACTTTGCTGGAAGTAGGATCTACTGGCTCCTTTCCTTTTTTCTGAACATTTGGAGAATCTTTCTTAGGTTGTGTTGGTTCCTTTCGCTTTTGGACTAGGTTGATTGGTACATCCCTACTATTGAGTGAATGCTGTCTCTATTGTGATGTCAGTACGTTCATATATCCCCTCTGATATTCTTTTGATTCTTCTTTTAGGACTATTTCATCTTTCTATACAGGTGGGCTATCAGAATATTCCTCATCCTCCGTGATATAAATAGGAAAACCATCTGCTATAAAAAAGTGATTTTCGTCTCCTATTGGATCTTCATCGTCTTCTGACCCTGAGCCATGCACATAATTCTGATGTAGAGGTGTTTTGACTTACTGCTGTGCTGATTGATCTTGTGCTCTTTGCTCCTGCTATTTGATCCTGAACTGTGGTTGCTGCTGACCATGGAAATTTGGATTTCTGATTGATTTCTCAGGGTTGTCTGCAATTGTCAATCTATCAAACGTTTTCTCAATTTTACGAAGCAAGTGATCCGAGGAAGAAACCTCTTCCTTTATGGTCACGTTTTTCTCGGTCTTTGTCCTAGCTTTCTTAGCTAGCAAATTTACCTCCACACTTACTGCAATTTTCTGCATATCCTCCAATGTAGCAGGATCTCATTCTCTCAATTGGTATGCCATGTCGGGATCAAAACCATCGGGGAATTTTATCAAAGCCAACCCCATCAATGGCTTGATATTAGTGTGAATAGCAATATAGATAGTATTGAATCTTGCATAGTAATCCTGGACACTTTCACCAGCATTCCTCTTTATATTTTCATACTCGGAAAGAATTTGGAGTGGATTTTTCTTTACCTCCCAGCGATCCAGAAATTGTCTGATTGATAGTCCCTACGGGAAGTGCTCTGAACCACTTTCACACCTCGCCTCCAAAACTTTGCACAAATAATCACATGGTCACATTCTCTTCATCTATCTCATGAAGATCAAAGAAGTCATTCATCCTGTCAACATGTTGTTGCACTGTGATACCTTGAATAGCATCAAACAATGGTATCTTACTTTGGTAATTAGCAGGCATAGCATCCAATTTCTGTGGAAAAACAAGAGGTTCATATCTAGCAACCATTGCTCGAGGTGGATTGGAAACTAGCCCTAGAGAAGTAGGAGGATTTATAACAACAACAAAATTCGATGTGATGGATCTATGAGGTGTCAAAGGAGGAGAAGAGATGATAGATGTTTGAGGTTTTGAAGGAGGAGAAGAGACAACAGATCTCTGATAAGATATTCTAGCTTGCACGGGAAGGGTGGGAATAAACTGAGGTTGAGAATGAGCTTCAGAACTAGACAAGACAACTGATGAACCAAAAGTAGTAGATGATGATTCTAGGAGTTGGGGAATATTGGTAGCCACAATAGATGTTTGAAGTGAATTCAAAATATAAGCATCAATTGATCTATTCGCTCTTTCAGTTTCAAGGTATTGGAAAAATTGTGGATTTAAAACGGTATCACCAATCGCACTTTCAGATTTAGTTTCAAACAAAGATAGATCAAAGTGTTCATCAAAAGGGAGATCTTCAAGATATTGAAATATGACTGGGCATGAATGAGATTTGACAACCGGTCTTCGACTCAAAGAACTTTCTTGCCTAAGTATTCTTGGAATGAGATTAGGATTTTCAAACACGAGAGGTGGATCAGGATCAAGATTGACCTGGTGTATCTTTTGGAAGTCAGTGTGTTGAATGTTTCCCAAAATTCAAATGAACATTACAATCTTTTCATCCTAGTGAATTCTAAACCTATCATCCAATAGTCTAGAATTGTTTTAAGAGTACTAGGGTAATATTTTTCAGTTCATCCCCAGTATGGTCGCCACTATGTTAGTGCCTAAATCTACCTCAAGCTGAAGGAAGGCATGTCTAGGGTAACATCAAACCACACTTAACATGGTAGCTAGCCCTACTAAGTCAGGAGAGGGCTCTCTCCTTGTCAATCTCAACTAGAATATCGCAACTAGGGCTTGAGATGACTGAAATGAGATATTGATTTTAGGCTAGGTATATTAGGTCAAAGGATTTCGTTTGATTTTGATGGTTGGTTGTTGGATCAAATGAAGAAGGCAGCTTTGGGTCACATCTTATTTTCAAGTGTTGTTGTCGATAAGACCATTAGACACTAGTACAAAATGGCTAGTTAGTTACTAAAAGAATAACTAAATTTTACATATAAACAACAAATTTTCAGTTGGTGACCAATAGTAGCTAATTTACAATATCTTATAAGACAACCAACTTTTTATCATTTTTAGCTTAGTCATTAATTGGTTGTATCAATTTTATCATCTAGTAGTATATTTAGTCATTAATTTTCCACAATTAATGACCAAATACACAACAAAATAAACTACTATATGATCACTGAAGAAAACTAATTAATGATCAACGAAATATGACCAAAATGTTACTCATTTTATAAGATAGTGTAAATTAGCTACTAATAATTGTATATATGCAATTTTTACTTGTCATTTGTAAGCACAAATTTATCATTACAATACTTATTTATATTTTTTTTGGTAACTTCATATTCTTTATATAAATTGCTGATTAATCAATATAAGCTACTAATTCAATATTTTTATATTGATTTTATATTTTCATTATTAATCAACATAAATGAATTAGTATGATTTTTTGACTATATTAAAAAAATATCATACAATGTTCATTTCCATATAATATGAAAACACACAACACAAATGTTCACACTAAAGTTTAAGTGTTTCTTCAATTAAAATGGCCACAACTAATTAACAATTGTCAAATAGTATAGGAGGTGAAAAGAAAGTGACTAAGAGTGATCTTAAGTTTTCAAAATCTAGAACTTTACAATTTGAAAGCATCACAATGATGCACCTAGTTTCTCACTCAATTTCCTACTTAACCCAACAAGGGGATGGGATGTATAGAACTTAAAAATGTTAAACAATATCCGCATACCAAAGAAAAGACTAAAATATAAATCTCTTGACATTTTCTTTTAGATTTGGTAATGGTTGAACATTTGTTCCTATAGGTACAGAAGTGCTATAAGAACCTTAACTAGTTTTAGTCATGTGACTACTAGCAACACCACTAGATAAGGAACCATTGTTTGATGTTTCTGGCTCCATATCAAACTAAGCCCAAAATGTATCCAGATGACAATAATACACTTGGGGTACCTGTTAGTGCCTAAATCTACCTTAGGCCGAAGGAAGGCAGGTCTAGGGTAACATCAAAACACGCTTAACCTGGTAGCTAGCCCTACCAGGTTAGGAGAGGGCTCTCTCCTTGTCAATTTCAATTAGAATATGGAAACTAGGGCTTGAGATGACTGAAATGAAATGTTGATTTTAGGCTAGGTATATTAGGTTAGAAGATTTTGATTGATTATGATGGTTGGTTGTTGGATCAAATGAAGGCAGCTTTGGGTCCGGGAAATCAACTCAGATTTACAGGATGTTTTATGGGGTGAGGTAGGTATGTGTTTTGACACTTTGAATTGAGTGTGATGGTAAGTCTGATACCAATGAGGGGTTGGAGAGGGCATGCAAAGTTCATGAGTCCTCTTTAAACAATAGAAAACATTAAAAACTAAATGTATCCTCAAGGCAGAGCACTGAATATTAATGGATTCCACCTATTTATCTTTATTCAATTAGTTATGAAGAAAGAAATAGACGTTGGGACATATGCACATAAGAGAAACTAAATAAAAAAGGAAAATGTAATGCCAAGCCACATTACAACAAGAATCCCACAAAATGTTGCAAAACCCTGGTTCATTTCCTTGCCAAACTGCAGAAGTGATTTACAATGAAGCTCAAAGCATCCACAAGAATCCAACCTTTACAAATGACTAAGAAAGTACATAATATAGGCATAAAACCACCTATCCTAGCCATCAGGGCTGGAATCCATGAGTCAAGGAGCTATTTCAACAACATCTGAACTAGGAACAAGAAAATAGGCAGTGGAACAGCTTGCCTCTAAAACCAAGGAAACCAATTCATTCAGTTCAAAACCACCTTTGACTTGATGTATCTACCCTATTAAGTGTTTTACATCCATAATTACATCATGTTACATCATTAACCATGTTAATTTCACCAAGAGAGCAAGAAAAAGTCAACTGTAGAGAAAACTAGGAGAAATTTGGAAAATCATGCAAAATTGGCAAAATTCATCCTATGTGCAGTGCCACTAATCCTACGCACAGAGCTTTTTCAAGCCCAATTTTGGAAGGCTTCCCAGAGTCCAAATCCGGTTGAGGATATCTCGTTGGAAAGCTTGGCGAGTCTTTTGGAAGAACTTGAATTTATGAATTTGGAGTCCATTTGTCACTCCAAAAGTTGATTCTCCCAAGACTTCTTCCTGTGTGGCAAAAACGTGGCAGATAGGACAAGTTTTGGGTGTTTTTTGCCCTTTTGGAGACCTAGAACTTGTCCAAAATTCTCAACCATTTCTGAGCTTCCATAATTTTCCATGCTGATTCCAAAAATATAAACTTTTTTGCAAATGGATGCCTCCAAAAAAAGCGTAGCGCCAGTGGTGCTACGCACCTGCTGAAAAAACCTGCTTTTTTACATTAAAAATTTCAAAACTGATAAATGTTTTTTTCCAAATTTCTTGAAATTTGGCATGATTGACCTTTGTTAAGTGCTTTTATGAACCAATGATGCTTCAACAAAGATCTTGAGTTTATCTTGCTCTGTTTTGCTCCTCAAAGCTCCTTTTAGTTTGGCTTTTAGTTGCTTAACTCTTATTTTGCAAATCTTGTTCCGAGTTAAGTAATGGTAAGGCATATGGTGCAGCATAGTCTTCTCTTTGTTTCCTTTCTCAAGCAACTTGTCAAGGTGAATTTTCACCTTCTCCAACAAATATTCCATGTCATTGTCTTTTTCAATGGATGTCAATAGCTGGTTTTCTTTTATGATTTGTAACTCCAAGAGGTCTTGTTTCTTAGTCAACTATTTGTTTTCTTGCTCAATAAATTTGATGATCTATTTGGCCCTCTCAAGGTTAATTAATAAGGCTTGTATTTTAGCCTCCTTCTCTTTGGTAATAATTTCTTTGAGTCTTGAGCTTTGAGAACCCAAATCAGTGACATCCTCCTCAATAAAAACAAAATCCCTATCTTTCCCTTTAGGAAGGACCTTCTCATGCATCTTTTGTTTCGCTTTGTCTTTGCTATTTGATTGTTGGCCAACCTATATAGCTAGACAAGAAGGAAAAGCCCCTTTCAACCCCGGTGAAGATAACATTTGCCTGTGATCTGGTGAAGAAAACGAGACCCCTTCCCCTGTGATGGAGATAATACTCACCTGGCAGTAGCAAAAAGCCTCTTGGTGCCCGTCTTAAAGGTGAAAAACACTGGCACACCTATAGTTTCAATCTCATGAACACCTCGTTGTCCTAATGGCCCTGCTTCTTCTCGAGGAATTGATGGAATCGCCTTAGGGCCTTTGAAAATCTCATGGGCAATAAAGGTATCCCATGGTATGTTCAACAAGATTAGCTAATGCAAGACAATAATTTTAATCAGTGGGAAGTGGTCAATGTTGTTGAATTGTTGAGGAAAAGGTTTCCTTTTCACATAGAGAGCCATATTCTCAATATTCTTGCATATAAAGTATGGGAGGTTCATCATCCTCACTCTTGTGAAATGCATCAACAATCTAACATGATATGTATATAGGCGAGAAAATCTTCCTTCACAGGTGAAATACTTGATGATGAGTTTTATGAGAGGAGCACAAGTGGTTTGCAAGTATTTGAAAGGAAAAACCCTGTTGATTTTCCTATGATATCCAATGTTAATGCAAGGCTCATAATGTTCTCTGCCCACATGTTGCCCCTTATTCCATTGTTCACCTACATTAGGGATTCATGTTGCTGCGCAAATGGTGGCAGGTGTCAAGGTCAAAGAGACACCAGCAAGGTTCACCTAGCCATTGTGGAGATGAAGAACAAACAACCAAGCAAGCTCATGATGAAATTTCACCCTCTCTACCATTTCACAAAACTGATAACAAGACTGGTGTTTAAAGCTAGTTACAGCAAGAGGGCAAGCAAGTAATTTTGTAAGAGTAGTGGGATCCTCCCAGATGATCTTTCCTCCTTTGTGTGGCTTTCTTGGTACATGAGCTTCTATGGAAGAATCACTGAGAGTTTCCTCTTCCCTCTCATAATCTAAATCTGTCTCCATGCTTATGAAATTGAAGTGAAAGCAGATGAGTATGAAGAGATTTTGAAATATGAGGTGAGTAGTGTGTATAGGAAGTGAATGCTAGGAGGAAGGGTTTCTTTTCGGGAAATGAGGGGAGTGGATGGTATTATGAATGTGGAATGAGGGGTTTGATAATGAAGTGAATGTAGTGAAGGAATAGGATGTGGGAATTAGGATTTGGGAATAGGGTATAGGGCTCTAGGAATAGTATGTAGAAGGGTTTATATGTGGAGGTTTAGTGTTTGGGGAAAATATGTCAAGGGAATAAAAACAATAGAAAACAAGTACTCTTCGTAAATCTATGAGACAGTTTGGAGGATAGCTAGGGTTTAGTTTTTGAGATATCAAAATCACCACAATTGATGAAAAACCCTTTCTAAACTAAGTGGGAAGATTTACTTACTTGATGAGAGGCCAATTAAGGAATTTGAAGTGAATTAGGGTGACTTGAGTTGTTTTGGAGCTCAGTCGATAGGTGCGCAGTGCTGCCTCTCAGGTGCGCAGCGCTCTTTGTATGTGTATCACTCGTTCAATCTTCAACTGTGAGAACTCTACAGGTGTGCAGGGCTCTTTGTATGTACAGCACTAGCTGCCAAGTGTGCAACACCCTCTATTTTTCCACAAACTGCTATAATTTCATCCCTTAGCCCAATAACACACAAAATCATGTTTTTTTCTCTCCTTAGCACTTACAAATTCAACAATGAAGTGAGATAACACGTGGATGACTGTTTTATAGCTTTTACTTTTTTTATTTTTCATTAATCAAAACCCACTTTATAAAGTTCTTGGGCTTTGTCAAATGCTCTGTTTTTTAGTTGTGGATGCTTGACCCTTTTTCCTTGAAATTTGATAAAGCAATGTTTTGAATGCTTTGACTTTGCAATGGCAAGAGTTGGCAATGTGACCAGGAGCAGCTGATGAACACTTATTACATATAGGAACCATAAAATTACATAAAATTTACAAATAGTAAACTAATGTTCTATTTTCACCTCAAATAGAGTTTCAGGTGAAAAACTTATTAAATTTACAAATTATGAAATTTAAAGATTTCTGATAATTATTGTCTTCCTCAAGTGTCTGCTGACCATTATTCATCAATTATTTTTTGGACACTTGACATGGTGAAACCCTAATACCTAATGAGAATGAAACCCTAAAACCTGATTTTTATAAATGAAATGAAATAGGATGACATTAAATGACTAAAAAAGGTGTGAACAGGTCAGCAAGTAAATTTCATGGGCAAAATGACATGAAACCACTACCATCAAATGATCCATGACCTAATGGAATGTAGTTGATCGGATGAGACACCTAATGTGCGTGAAAAAGAGAAATTTGATCACTGATGGAAGTGTGAAGATACTGATGCTAACATTGGCTCCAATGGGGATGGTATCTCGTGGGAGGTGCCAAGAACCACAGATCTCTGGAAAAGCCGATAAGTGCCTTCATCCATTGGGCAATATGGATTAAATAACTTCAGAACACCAAAACAAAAACCTTGACTCAAGACTCATAACTAAACTGACTCAACTGAGAATAACTCAAACTAATAATTAAAAACTAAAGCCAGACATTCAGATTTATAGCCTTCACTTCGGGCCCCAAGCTAAATGAATGGTGACAATGAAAACTTTGCAATGAAAGAAATAAAATGGTATGTTCAATGACAAAATGTGATGGCAGAAAACTTCTTAGAGATAGTACCATTTCAGAAGCCGACCATTCACTGGTCCTCCTGGACAATCTTCGTCATTCATTTCTTTGAGTAGAAAAGCATTTTGACCTCTATATGTAGCAATTTTGTATGGTCCCTTCCACAGGTTCTCGAACTTGTCGTGATTGCCTTTATCCTCGTTTCTAGCATCCCACCGTAACACTATGTCTTCAATCTGAAATTTGTCTACCTTTGCCTTCCAATCACAAATCTTTTTAATTCTCTCCTACAGCTTGAAGGTGTTCTGAAAAACTTCCTCTCTCATCTACTGTAAATGGATCATTTGGCTTATTCTCTGCTGAAAATGATTTTCCTCGCTCCCAGCTTCCTGCAGAAGTTTAACAACCGGGATTGTGAGAGATGTTGGGAATACCATGTCAATACCATATACAATCTCGAATGGATACATTCCTATTGACTTCGTTTGGCTTACTCTATCCACCCATAGTGCATTAACCAATTTTTTATGCCAGCTCTTCTTATTGGTTTCCAACAGCTTTTTAATGATGTTGACCAATGATTTGTTTGAAGATTCGGCCAATCTGTTACCTTAGGTAATTTTGTATTTGCTATAAAATTCAATCATCTTTTTGGACTTGAAAGCGGCTGCGTTATTTGTAATAAGTTTGTTAGGATAGCCAAAATGTGACAAAATATTTGTTTCAAGAAACTGAATTATTACCGAGTCTGTGGCCTACAGAATGGGGAGCGCCTCAATCCACTTTGTGAAATAATTTGTCATTGTTATGATCCACTTGTGTTGAGCTAAAGATGTGGGATGAATCTCTCCCATTAAATCTAGGTCCCATTGCTAAAACGGTGCACTAACTTCAACTGGATTGAGAGGTAGAGGCTGCAACTTTCTTCTTCCCTAAAAAATCTGACATTCATGGCAGCTTGTGATAGTTTTATAAACATCAAAAAACAAGGTAGGCCAGTAGTACCCTACTCTCAAAATTTTGTTAGCCGTCGTCTTCGAAAATAAGTGACCTCCACAGTCTCCCTCATGCAATTCACTGATGACCTGTTGGGCTTCATCTTCAGTTAAGAAATTTAGAAAAATGCCTCCAGGATCCTTCTAATGAAGTGCATTGTTCAGAATACAAAATCTAGCACCCTTAAGTTTTAGAGTTCTACCTTTATTTTTAGCCATCCCCAATGGTGGTGAAAGGTGTTGAAGCACATATACAATATCTGAATACCAAGGAGAATGAAGAAAAATTTTAGATACCTGAATCAGCGAACTATCTTTGTCTTCTTCAAACATAGCTGCAATCATATTTATGTCCAATGCATGTAGATTGGACTCCGCCATCAACTTTGCTAGACCCTGCCCCTTAATTAGCTTTGTTGGCTTTATCTCCGAGTCATATTCTAACAATGCTACGGTCCATTTGCCCCACCTTCCTTCTGGATCTTTTTGTACCAAAACATCTTTGATCGCTGTGTTAGGGACGTAAGCAAGGATATGAGAGTGCAAAATATATACCCGGAAATATTTCAAAGCTTTTACCAAGGCAAGAGCTTGCTTCTCAATGATGTTATATTTCAGTTCTGCATCTCTTATTGTCCTACTAAAAAAGGCAATCGGTTTTTCTAGCTGATCTCTTTTCTACATTAGAACTGTTGCCAAAGTATGTTCAGAAGCGAATGAAAATAATATGAAATCCTGTGAACAGTCTGGACTGATCAAAATTGGGGCTAAAGAAAGAACCAACTTTACCAGGTTGAAAGACTTCATAGCTTCCTCAGTCCACTTGACCACACTATCCTTCTTCAACATATTAGTGATTTCCCTCAAGTGTTCAGCTAGATTAGGCAAAAAACGATGTAAGAAGTTCATCTTACCATCAAATGCTTGGATTTCTTTCTTATTATGAGGAAAGTCTATCTTCTGTATAGCTTCCACCCTAGCAGGATCAATGCAGGTTCCTTTCTTTGATATTATGTGACCAAGAAGCTTCCCTTCATCCATAGAAAACAAGATCTTTTTGGGATTGAGTGATATTCCATATTTTCTGCAACGTTGAAAAACAATTTTGAGATGGTAAAGATGCTCTTCATCTAAATTTAAAATGATAGTCAAATCATCAAGATACACTACTAAAAACACATCTTTTTCATTTGAGAAGGAAATTTCCATGGCACGCTGAAATGTTGCGCCAACATTCTTTAAACCGAACAGCATCTTGGCATAGTGGAATGTACCCCAAGGAGTGGTGAATGCTATCTTGTCCCTGTCATCTTCATGAACCAAAATTTGATTGTAGCCAGAATATCCATCGAGCAGTGACATACAAGATGCTCCAACTACTCTCTGGAGAATGTGGTCCATTTTTTGCAATGGGTAGTTATATTTCGACAACACTTTATTCAAATTTATGAAATCTATACACAATCTGATCTCACTTGTCTTCTTCCTCACACGAACCAAATCGGAGATCCAATCTGAAAATCTGATCTGAATGATTATACTAGCCTGGTACAATCGATTTACCTTTTTTTCTATTAACGATAGCAACTTCAGATTTATCCTTCTTAGCTTTTGGCAAAATGGCTTCTGATTTGGCTTAATAGGAATTATATACAAAATTATACTTTTGTCGTTCTCCTTTAAATCTATATAGTCCTATGCAAGTACATCAGAAAATGAAGATAATAGACTAATGTATTTAGCTTTTACCTGAGGAGGTAATGCCTCTGACAACTTCACCATCTTTGGATTCTCTGTTGTTCCGATATTTACATCTTCAACACGCTTCTCGGTCGGCACTAAGCTTGGCTTTTGGGCTACATCATCTTGATCAAATAATTCCTCTAAAAGTACAATGCCTTTAGGGATGACATTATCTTTCAACTGCAAGACTTCCATCTGATTTACCTCTATTTCTAGTTCCCCATCATCATGCTCAGCATCTATAGAAGTATGTTTATATTGACCTTCATTTTGCAGAAAGTCATCAATTTCATTGTGATCTTGAAACACCTGCCAATATCTTAGCTATATCAGGGACAGTTGGGTGATGCTTCACATGAATTTCAAACCTATTGTTTGAATTCATTGGGATCTTTAAATTACTTGCAGCTGTAGCAAGATAATCTGCAATAACATTTTGTGTACGAGTGACACATGTCAAGGTATAATCTGGAAACAACCTCAAAATATCTAAAACTGCATTATGGTAAGCCCCCATTTGTAGATATTTGGCTTGGTATTGACCCTTGACTTGTTTGATTACTAATTTTGAGTCGCCATAAATTGAAATTCTCTTTGCATTCAACTTCTTGAGTATCTTCAACCCTGCAATCAATGCCTCATACTCAGGTTCGTTGTTGGAACAATCGAAAGCCAATTTATATGAACAAATTCTTACATTGCTTGGGACTTTATTTGGTAGGAAAATAGGGCTGCATACCCAAATCCTAATTCCTACACCATCCTTACCTACTGCTCCATCGAAATCCATACTCCATAAACTGGCTTCTTCCTCCAAGTGCTAGAATTCTGCTTGCTCTTCTACCTTTGGCTACTATCGATCAATCGTTTTCTCTTGGTGGAACATAGACTGCTCAGTGGTACTTGCAATATTTTGTCTCTCTTGATCAAGTACTACCCTTAAATTTTCTATTATCTCTGGAACATCTTCCAGTTCAACTAGTTGACTATTTACATCATTAAAACCACTATCTGGGTATAGAACAAAAGATTCTAAATATGTATATACAGAATTAATTGGATGATTCAAAGGTTTCTCCTTCCTTGTGATCATATACTTCATCTTCTTCTCTCTATATAATTTTCTCAGCTGACCAAACACGGGAATAGTGGCATAGGAGAAATCTAATTGCAATGTTTGTTTCAGTTTTGCACCCCACGACCTAGATAAAAGCATTCCAAATCTAGGGGGAATGTCAGCCACAACTACATCCATGAGAACATTCTTTGCTGGAATCTGATCTAAATTCACAACCAAATCCTTGATGAGACCAATACATCTGACCCTACTAGAATCAAAGGAATAAAGATCATGGTATTGATGAGTGATGTCCAGACCCAATTTCTCCATAATCGCCTTTGGCATCAGATTATGAGATGCTCCTGAATCAAACATGCCATTGTGTAAGACATACTCATGCAATCTAAGGCTGATGTAAAATGGTGCTACTTCACTATCCTTAGATTGGCCTTCTAATGCCAGACCAAAAATAAGCTCGGGTTGGTCATCTTCCACATTAACCATATCAAACAGGGGATCTACATTCAAAATATTTGACACTTGACTCTTATAACTTCTATTCTTCATTAATTCAGTCAGAGGTATCGACACTTTTTACTTAGCAATCTCATTCTCTAAGATAAAGGATGCAGTTTCATCTACCTCTTTGACCGGAGAATCTTTCTTTTTAAAATTTTCCTATGTTGTACTTGGCTAATTTGATTTCTCATTTGCAGATTGTACTTTGTTGGATGTAGGATCTGCTGGCTCAATTCCATTTTTCTGAACATTTGGAGAAGCATTCTTAGGTTGTGCTGGTTCCTTTCGCTGTTGGACTAGATTTATTGGTACATCCCTACTCCTGAGTGAATATTGTCTCTGTTGTGATGTCAGTATGTTCATATATCCCCTTTGATATTCTTCTAATTCTTCTTTTAGGACTATTTCATCTTTCTGTACGGCCGGGCTCTCAGAATATTCCTCATCCTCCGTGATATAAATAGGCAAACCATCTACTGTAAAAAAGTGATTTTCCTCTCCTATTGGATCTTCATCATCTTCTGACCCCGGGCCATGCACATAATTCTGCTGTAGAGGCGTTTTGACTTGCTGTTGTGCTGATTGATCTTGTGTTCTTTGCTCCTGCTATTTGATCCTAAACTGTGGTTACTGCTGAACATGGAAATTTGGATTTCTGATTGATGTCTCGGGCTTGTCTGCAATTGTCAATCTATTAAACATTTTCTCAATTTTACGAAGCAAGTGATCCGAGGAAGAAACCTCTTCCTTTATGGTCACTTTTTTCTCGGTCTTTGTCCTAGCTTTCTTACCTAGCAGATTTGCCTCCACACTCACTATAATTTTCTGCATATCGTCCAATGTAGCAAGATCTCATTCTCTCAATTGGTATGCCATGTTGGTATCAAAACCATCGGGGAATTTTATCAAAGCCAGCCCCATCGGTGGCTTGATATCAGCTGGAATAGCATTATGGACAGTATTGAATCTTAGACAGTAATCTTGGACACTTTCACCAGCATTTCTCTTTATATTTTCATACTCAAAGAATTTGGAGTGGATTTTTCTTTACCTCCCAACGATCCAGAAATTTTTTGATTGATAGTCCCTATGGGAAGTGCTCTGAACCACATTCATACCTCACCTCCAAAACTTTTCACAAATAATCGCATGGTCACATTCTCTTCATCTATCTCATGAAGATCAAAGAAGTTGTTCATACTGTCAACATGTTGCTTCACTGTGATACCTTGATTAGCATCAAACAATGGTATCTTACTTTGGTAATTAGCAGGCATAGCATCCAAATTTTGTGGCAAAATAAGAGGTGCATATCTGGCAGCCATTGCTCGAGGTTTATTGGAAACTAGCCTTGGAGAAGTAGGAGGATTTATAACAACAATGACAGTCGATGTGATGGATGTATGAGGTGTCAAAGGAGGAGAAGAGATGATAGATGTTTGAGGTGTTGAAGGAGGAGAAGAGACAACAGATCTCTGATAAGATATGCTAGATTGCACGGGAAGGGTGGGAATAAACTGAGGTTGAGAATGAACTTCAGAACTAGAAAAGACCGTAGATGAACCAAGAGTAGCAGATGATGATTCTAGGAGCTCGGGAATATTGGTAGCCACAATAGATGTTTGAATTGAATTAAAAATATAAGCATCAATTGATCTATACGCTCTTTCAGTTTCAACGTATTGGACAAATTGTGGATTTAAAATGGTATCACCAATCGCACTTTCAGATTTAGTTTCAAACAAAGATAGACCAAAGTGTTCATCGAAAGGGAGATCTTCAAGATATTGAAATAAGACTTGGCATGAATGAGATCTGACAACCGGTCTTCGACTCAAAGAACTTTCTTACCTGAGTATTCTCGGAATGAGATTAGGATTTTCAAACACGGGAGGTAGATCAAGATCAGGATTGACCTGGTGTATCTTCTGGAAGTCAGTGTGTTGAATGTTTCCCAAAATTCAAATGAACATTACAATCTTTTCAGCCTAGTGAATTCTAAACCTATCATCCAATAGTCTAGAATTGTTTTAAGAGTACTGAGGTAATATTTTTTAGTTCATCCCCAGTATGGTCGCCACTATGTTAGTGCCTAAATCTACCTCAAGCTGAAGGAATGCAGGTCTAGGGTAACATCAAACCACGCTTAACATGGTAGCTAGCCCTACCAAGTCGGGAGAGGGCTCTCTCCTTGTCAATCTCAACTAAAATATGGCAACTAGGGATTGAGATGATTGAAATGAAATGTTGATTTTAGGCTAGGTATATTAGGTCAGAGGATTTCATTTGATTTTGACGGTTGGTTATTGGATCAAATGAAGAAGATAGCTTTGGGTTCGGGAAATCAACTCAGATTTACAAGATGTTCTGTGAGGTGAGCTAGGTAGGTGTTTTGACACTTTGAATTGAGTGTGATTGTAAGTCTAAGACGAGTGAGCAGTTGGAGAGTGCATGCAAATTTCATGAGTCCTCTTCAAACAATAGAGAACATTAAAAACTAAATGTATCCTCAAGGCAAAGCACTGAATATCAATGGATTCCACCTATTTAACTTGATTCATTTAGTTATGAAGAAAGAAATAGATGCTGGCACATATACACATAAGAGAAACTAAGTAACAAAGGAAGAAACAATGCCAAGACACATTACCACAAGAATCCCACAAAATGCTACAAAACCCTGGTTCGTTTCCTTGCCAAACTACAAAAGTGATTTACAATGAAGCTCAAAGCATCCACAAGAGTTCAACCTTTACAAATGACTAAGAAAGTACATAATATAGGCATCAAACCACCTATGCTAGTCATCAGGGGTCGAATCCATGAGTCAAGGAGTTGTTTCCACAACATCTAAACTAGGAACAAGAAAATAGGTAGTGGAACAGCTTGCCTCTAAAACCAAGGAAACTAATTCATTCGGTTCAAAACCACCTTTGACTTGATGTATCTACCCTATTAAGTGTTTTACATCCATAATTACATCATGTTACATCATTAACCATGCTAATTTCACCAAGAGAGCAAGAAAAAGTCAACTGTATAGAAAACTAGGCGAAATCTAGAAAATCATACAAAACTGGCAAAATTCATCCTATGCGTAGCGCCACTGATCCTATGCGTAACACTTTTTCAAGGAAAATTTTGAAAGGTTGTCTGGTGTCCAAATTAGGTGCAGGATAGCTCGTTGGAAAGCATGGTGTGTCTACTTTATAGAACAACTTGAATTTCTGAATTTGGAGTCCATTTGCCCCTCCAAAAATTGATTCACCCAAGACTGCTTCCTATGTGGCAAAAACGTGGTAGAGAGGGCAATTTATGGGTGTTTTCTGCCCTTTTGGAGACCTAGAACTTGTCCAAAATTCTCAGCCATTTTTGAGGTTCCATATTTTTCCATGTTGATTCCAAAAATATAAACTTTTTTGCAAATGGATGTCTCCAACAAAAGCGGCTGAAAAAATCTATTTTTTACATTAAAAATTTCAAAATTGACAAAAGTTTTTCCAAATTTCTTGAAATTTGGCATGATTGACCCTTGTTAGGTGCTTTGATGAGCCAATGATGTTTCAACCAAGTTCTTGAGTTTATCTTGCTCTTTTTTTCTCCTCAAAGCTCTTTTTAGCTTGGCTTTTAGTTGCTTAACTCTTATTTCGTAAATCTTGTTCTAAGTTAAGTAATGGTAATCCATATGGTGTAGCATAGTCTTCTCTTTGTTGGCTTTCCCAAGCAGCTTCTCAAGGTGAATGCTCACCTTCTCCAACAAATATTCCCGGTCATTGTCTTTTACAATGAATGTCAATTGCCGGTTTTCTTTGATGATTTGTAACTCCAGGAGGTCTTGTTTGTTAGTCAACTGTTTGTTTTCTTACTCAAGAAATTTGATGATCCATTAGGCCCTCTCAACGTTAAGTGACAAGGCTTGTATTTCAGCCTCCTTGTCTTTGATAATCATGTCTTTGAGTCTTGAACTTTGAGAGCCCAAATCAGTGACATCCTCCTCAATCAAAACAAAATCCCTGTCTTGCCCTTCAGGAAGGAGCTCCTCATGCATCTTTTGTTTCCCTTTGTCTTTTCTCTCTGATTTTTGGCCAACCTATATAGTTGGAGAAGAAGGCAAAGCCCCTTTCACGCCCGATGAAGATAACCTTTTCTTGTGGTCTGGTGAAGAAAACGAGACCCCTTCCCCCCTGGTGGAGATAGTACTTGCCTGGCAGCAGCAAAAAGCCTCCTGGTGCCTCTCTCATAGGTGACAAACACTGGCACACCTGTAGTTTTAGTCTCATGAACACTTGGTTGTCTTGATGGCCCTCCTCCTTCTTGAGGCACTGATGGAATCACCTGTGGACCTTTGAAAATCTCATGGGCAATGAAGGTATCCCATGGTATTTTCAGCAAGCTTAGCTGATGCAAGACAACAATTTTAATCAGTGAGAAGTGGTAAATGTTGTTGAATTTTTGAGGAAAAGGTCTCCTTTGCACATAGAGAGCCATCTTCTCAATATTCCTACATATAAAGTATGGGAGGTTCATCATCCTCACTCTTGTGAAATGCATCAACAATTTGACATGATATGTATATAGGTAGGAAAATCTTCCTTCACAGGTGAAATACTTGATGATGAGTTTGATGTGTGGAGCATAAGTGTTTTGCAAGTATTTGAAAGGAAAAACCCCGCTGATTTGCCTATGATATCTAGCCTTAATGTAAGGCTCATAATGTTCTCTGCCCACATGCTGCCACTTATTCCACTGTTCACCTACGTCAGAGATGCCTATTGTTGCTCAAATGGTGGCAGGTCTCAAGGTGAAAGAGACACCAGGAAGGTTCACCTGGCCATTGTGGAGATGAAGAACAAACAACCTAGCAAGCTCATGATGAAATTTCACCCTCTCTACCATTTCACAAAACTGATAACAAAACTCGTGTTTAAAGCTAGTTACAGCAAGAGGGCAAGCAAGTAATTCTATAAGAGTAGTGGCCTCCTCTCGGATGATCTTTCATCCTTTGTGTGGCTTTCATGGTACATGAGCCTTTCCGGAAGAATCACTGAGTGTTTCCTCTTCCCTCTCATAATCTGAATCTATCTCCATGCTTATGAAATTGAAGTGAAAGTAGATGAGTATGAAGAGATTTTGAAAAATGAGGTGAGTAGTGTGTATAGGAAGTGAATGCTAGGAGGAAGGGTTTCTCTTTGGGAAATGAAGGGAGTGGATGGTATTATGAATGTGGAATGATGGGTTTGATAATGAGGTGAATGTAATGAAGGAATAGGATGTGGGAATTAGGGTTTGGGAATAGGGTATAGGGCTCTAGGAATAGTATGTAGAAGGGTTTACCTATGGAGCTTTAGGGTTTAGGGAAAATAGATTAAGGGAATAGAAATAGCAGAAAACAAGTACTCTTTGCAAATCTATGAGACAGTTTGGAGGATAGCTAGGGTTTAGTTTTTGAGATATGAAAATCACCACAATTGATGAAAAACCCTTGCTAAACTAAGCGGGAATATTTACTTACTTGATGAGAGGCCAATTAAGGAATTTGAAGTGAATTAGGGTGACTTGAGTCATTTTGAAGCTCGGTGGATAGGTGCGTAACGTTATTTGTATGCACAATGCCCATTCAATCTTCAACTGTGAGAACTCTACAAGTGCAGAGCACTCTTTGCATGCGGAACTCCAGCTGGCAGGGGCACAACACCTTCTTTTTTTCCACAAACTACTATAATTTCATCCCTTAGCCCAATAACACTCAAAATTGCGTTTTTTGCTCTCCTTAGCACTTACAAATTCAACAATGAAGTGAGATAACACATGGATGACCTTTTTTTTAGCTTTTAGTTTTTTGATTTTTCATTAATCAAAACCCACTTTATAAAGTTCTTGGGCTTTGTCAAATGCTCTGTTTTTTAGTTGTGGATGCTTGACCCTTTTTCCTTGAAATCTGGTAAACTGATGTTTTGAATGCTTTGACTTTGCAATGGCAAGAGTTGGCCATGTGACCATGAGCAGCTTATGAACACTTATTACATATAGGAACCATAAAATGACATAAAATTTACAAATAGTAAACCAATGCTCTACTATTTACAAATTATGAAATTTAAAGCTTTCTGATAATTATTGTCCTCCACAAGTGTCTACTAACCATTATTCATCAAATATTTTTTGCACATTCGACATGGTGAAACCCTAATACCTAATGAGACTTAAACCCTAAAACCTGTTTTTTATAAATGAAATGAAATAGGATGATAGTAAATGACTAAAAAAGGTGTGAACAGGTTAGCAAGTAAATGTCATGAGGAAAATGACATGAAACCACTACCATCAGATGATCTATGACCTAATTAAATGTAGCTGATCGGATGGGACACCTAATATGCATGCAAAAGAGCAATTTGATCATTGATGGAAGTGTGAAGATACTGATGCTAACAGTACATGTACATAATAACAAATAAAACATATGTTAATGACAGTCCCCAAATATATGAACCAAGTATATATTTATGATTTAGCATTGGAGACCTAACTATAGAAATTAAGCATGTACATCATGCATATCTACCACAAACCAATCAATACAAGTCAATAAGAACCAAATAGTATATACAAGGCATTAATTTTTTTCTAAATATGTTTCAATTTAGGAACAAAACCAACTCCCAATTTTCAACTAGATGAGCACTAACATCATTTTTTCGAAAATGAAAAACAATCATTGCTCAAGAACTAACATTATTTCAAACATTAATTAAGATTTACCTTAAAACCAACTACAACTACATATCTACTTATATTTTCCATCTATAACTTCCAACTCTGATCCTACTACTTAAACATGAATTTTGCAACGTGAAACTATAAAATTTTCAATATACAACTCAAAATCCAATAAGAAAAGTAAATGTCCACACTGATAAGAAACACAATAAAAACAAATTGTAAGATTTTGAAAATAGGTTACCTAATCTATACAACACATTAGTGGTAAAGAGGATGAGGTAGAGACCTACGTATAAGATAGATTGTTGGTTAAAGACTACAATCTATCATCTATGATTTTTTTTCTTCCCAAAGAACATGATAAGCAGAAGATTTACTAGTTCCCTATAAACATCATAAACAAAGATCGTTTAATATTCTAGTCAACATGTTCATTTCTGCTAAGTTAGACAACATAATAACATCTTACCCTTAGAAGATATCAACCTATTATCAAACCAAATGGAAAATGTAATATTAATGGTACCTGAGTACCAACATCACTGTAAAGGTAAAAGTCAAATTTTATTTGATGGATAATTTTGGAGTCAACTACAGTGCCTAGCATATCATCAATAAGGACCATAATCACTAACTCTATTGTAAAATAAAAGGAATCTCACAATAGAATTATGATCGATAGAGGACTATCATACACAGTATGTGACAACTAGTAGTTGTGTATTCCATAAAAAATATCTTCTCTTCTCGCAATATGTTTCTACTCTTGTCTATAACATTTCGATTTGAATGGTTGTTTGCAAAGATTCTAGTATGGTAACATTTATGAACCACCACAAAAGTAAGTGGAGGTTGATAAATTGGTGCAAGAGATGCACAAGACTTAAATTACCACCACAAAGATTCAAATCACTACATGGATATCATCATTTCAAGATGGATAAGCTGGATACAAGGATAATCCCAGAATTAGAAAAAAATTGGATTTTGAACCATGAATTTTGAATGTAACATTGCAAGGGTTCTCTTAAAACTATGGATAAACAATGCCTTTGTACAAAATAAGGCATAACAAGGATTTTAAGATGATCTTCCTCAAATGAGAAACAATGAGATTTGATCATTTATAATTTGCAAAAGTTAAACTTAAAAGCATAATTCTCTTTATGCATATCCCCAACCTTATTAATACTTATTTCTCTCTAGGCACTGAAGCCAATGAATACTCTTATTGGTTGTACAGTGAAATAATATGGTGCTTCCATTAATTACATATGGAATTTCGGGGTTCTTTTCCTGCCATTTTTTCACAAATTATAGTGCATGGTTCTTTGTTCAATATTTTGGATGGCGCATGAGAATGTAATCATCTAGACCTTGTGTAAACAAAGATGCCATTGTGTTGGGAAAGTTGGATGGTTTGGAAACACACTACTAGTTTTGACAATGATGACATAACGATTAACAATTAACTCTTCTCATGGAAGCTGATAAATTTATAATCTCCCAACTTTAACTATTTTGTCTCATACCTGTATCTCTACAAATGTTATCCTTTTTGATTTGATCTCTACATAAGGAAAATAATTTGTAACCCATTATACCTTGTCTCAGTATGAGTTATAGACTAGTTTTGTCATAGGTTCCACAATTATGCACTCACCTACAAGGAGTATTATATAATTCTTATATTTCCCAAGCATAAATGATGAAATTCTCTTGCGAGAATTCAAGAAAATAATAAGTGGTACATATATGAAATTCCATGAAACTTACATGTATTTTAGAAGGGTGGACTCATAAAAGTATCTGTACTTTATGAAACAAAATGAATGACCAGAGAAATTTTGTGGAAGGGAAATTGATACCTGAACCTAGTTAGTTTTTATATAAAAATCACCTTCTGAATATCCACATAAATCAAATTTCAACTTGCAAAGAAATTCAAATATTCAGAAAAGATGCCATACCTTGGTTATTTGGAAAATTTGTATTCAACTCTGTTGTCATCCTAGTCATGAGAAACTCCTCAATAGATCCGAGAAACCCTTTTAAACTTCCCATGTGTAAAAATCCATTCCCATCTGGACCACCTCCATTACAGGTAATGAATTGTGCATCTAGTGGCATTAGTGGGCTACAGGAGAACACTTCAATACTATGCATTGTAGAATCTTGATTAAAACTCATGTTTCTCATGGATGAGACATGCAATGAGGATGGTTGCATGAGCACAAGCACTTCCGTGACCCTTTCAACCTGACTTATGTAAACAATTGGGTTGGTTTTGAATTGGTTGCTTCAAATGTAGGGCATAAAAAACATTGGATCACATAAACATGTACATAGTAAATAAGGAGAATGTAAGCTAGCTTTTAAATCTTACTTTCCAAAATTGTGAAGTGAAAAATGTGTGATTCGGTGTGTAAGTTGAGTAGAGAACCCAATAGAGACAAAATAATGTTGCTTTCTTGTTTTAAGCTATGGTTGTTGAATACCTGGTGAGTATGATTGCAGTCTTTCAATAAGATTCTCAAAACATTAATTTCTATATCATTAAAAGTTTGTGAAAAACACACGGAATGTAATAGCTAAACAATTATGAAAAGCTAGTTCCATGCCAAATCTTGGTTTCACACATAAAATACTTTACAAAGTTAATTTGGTCAAGTGCACTTTTTGCAAGTTAGTTTTTTTTGATGCCCAACCTCGTATGAGGTTATGGGAAAAGGAATGTCATATGTGACATATGAAAAGGGAGTAGAGCTAGAATAGCTAAATGACTATTCGCTAGATCAAAATAAATAGGAGAGAGTTCAAGTTCTAGATAATTAATTGCACAGGTTAATAACGCCTTTATACAAAACTTGTAAAGAATAGCATGTATGAGTGCAAGTGTGTAAGACTAAAAATTACAAATGTTATTTTCTAGAAGAAAATGAGATGCTTGATAGTTATTAGGCTTACTTCTTCACTTTGATTGATAACTCCAGTATAATCCAGACATAGGGGGGTTACATTTCTTAAATTGAAATTAGTTGCATCAATTCCTTAGTACATAATATCGGGCTAGAAAACTACATTAAAATCGCAAAACTTTCAAAACTCCATACAAGATCATTGCAATAAAATATAATAATGGATATTTTTGCCAAGAAAAATCTAAAACATCCATCAAAACATATATGTAAAAATGGAAACAACTAAACTCAGATCCCATTTTCCATCTCAAACACCATACAAATGTACTTACCATCACAATCAACAATTCTTGCCATATGAAGGGACTCATAATTTGGCAAATCTACATTTGCAAGTGAAACCTCTAGAATTATGCATGTTTTATGCTTGATGTATGAAAAACTCATTTCTCTAATATGGGATTCAATATCATAAGGTTGATCACTCATTGGAACCTTTTTCATGCCATTAAAGTCCACAATAGTTATATTAAGAACATTCAGAGAAGGATGCGTAATGCAACTCCATGAATTTGGAAGACGTGTCATGCAACTCCACAAATCTTATGGAAATATGGTTATAAAAAGGAATCTTCTATTTTTCCCAAGCTTTAATTTGTTGTCATATTACTTCAGCCATGGGATGATCATCCTTGGCTTCCTATAACTTAATCGTAAGTGAAATGAGATTTGGATCAAGCCCATGCATGCATTCAAGTACATCTTTTGTACATAATTTCATTTCAATCATTCCCTCTAGCTCTGACACACCACCTTTTGATGTTGTTTCTGCATACATTTCAACTTCATGTAAATTAATCTTTTATCAACCACCACCCATGCTCCTCCCCTAGTTCCCATATTTTTTGTATGTAAGCAAACATAGGTTACTTTTATGTGCATAGATTCTCCACAATGGTAGATCCAACTTGAATAATTCCTTCAAAAATATCCCTTTGACCAATAGAGAACCCTCTCCTACTCGTCAAGATAAACAAAGGAATTTATTCTTTGTTAAAATCTAGCAGGGTTTGTGTTGTTTTACATGCTAAATATAGAAATTAGACCTGACCTACTTAAGGTACTACTTTCTCAGTAGAATCAAGTGGACAAGGTTCTGCAAGAATCACATGCATCAATGTTTGGGTCTCAACAACAATAACACCCACAAGGATACCCTCAAGCTTCTCTCACCTAATAATCACTATTTTTTACCACACTTCTAATGCATCCTTGAAGCACTATTTGTCAAAGATTCCACCAAGCCACCTACCATTATCTTATACAACATGAATAGCTACAGAAGGATCACATGAATTCTCTCAAGCATATTCAACTAGTTTATCTGGAGGATCTAGAGGCTTCACAATAAGAAGAGGTCCTCCTATATATGGAGGAATATAGCTAAGCCACTTCAATATGCTCGAGACACCTTCTAAATCATCAGATACAATTAGATGAACAAAACCATTTGTTGCTATGATTCTTGGGTCTCCTAATTGCATATGGGAGCTATGCACTTCAAGATGGGATTAGTTGAAGGGTGAGCATTGATGCTAATTCATGTCTAGGGAAAATTTGAGCAGGAAAACACACCCTCAAATTATTAATTGAATCAAAATGGGAATGTGTAACCCCTCATCCAAATTCTAGAACAATATGAAATCAAGGGCCTAAACAAAACCCCACCCATATCAAATATTGAAGAGCTCAATTAATAATCTTACCATTACATAAAACCAAAACTGTTTCACAACATTTCAACCAGATTGGATCTTATTGAAGATCCATCCAACCATGTCTAGAAATAGCCATTTTCATCTGCATATGCCTTAAAAAATTTACAACATCTGATTTCACAAAACTACATTGCTAATTGAGTCAAGGAGTTGAGATGTGTTGTAGTGACTACAACCACCCTCCAAAATTTTGGCTCGCATGAAAATTTCTAAGCCTACCTTGGATCTGAGTTGTAAGCTGATGATTTATTTCTCCCCTCCTTGATCCTAAGAGTTTTCTGTGTTCTCATCCTTATCAAGCATGTGTCATTTTCAGGCATAGGGGTTTTCGTTTTCCATACAAAGGGAATTTTGTTCTGCTTCAAGGGAAAGCATGTGTGTGTGAGTGGTTGTCATCACATAAACATGTTTCACTCTCACTTCACGCACTCATGTCACAAAGGTTATTGCATCAAGCAAAGTATGTGTTATGCATTATGGATGATCTATGTTGTGTCACTAAGTGTCTATGTGCGATCATAGTCAAGTCCTATCAATGTTTACATTTTTTTCACTAATCTCACACTTAGCCATTTTCCCGAGCAACCTAGCCTCATCCAGCTTCTTGGAATTGTGCACTTTTCTTCTACCACCATTAAGCTTCCTCCCTTGCCTACTGAAACCCCACAGTCCGTAGAGACCCCAACCAACACTGCTTTCCCAAAATGCACAAAGCAGTTAGGTAGCCAACACTGCTCTCCAGAAATAGGCATAGCAGTCCAGCTGCACTGCACTCATAAATTGCCCAAAGGTGTCCTCCTAGGACACCCAGCTTGCAGCAATGTCCTGTGCTTCAAAACTACACAATGCTTTCCAAGTTTCCCTCCCTGTCTTGCATGTAGAAACTGCATAGATGGGCCTCCCAAGGCCTCATTCCAGCAACAATCACTCTCCATTGAAATTGTGTAGATCTACCTCTCAGTGACTACAAGAAAAGGTGACATGCTGAAATGATTTCCAAGGAGTTGAGGAGAAGGACCGAGGAACCATGTAATGGAAAATATCAGGACCACATGAAAACTCTGTCAGATGTATGATCATCTTGAGGGTAAGTATGGTATGTAAAGAAAACCTTTCAAAGTACACCTCTTAGTTGAGTTTATAGGACTGCCTGTCATTGCCATAGCATCCTGTCCTCAGTAACATGCATGTGTGCAAACACAAAAAGTCGTTTTATGTGTTTCTTCTGCGTGTATTTCTTCCTTTTCACTTGTTCGACAAACTATCATCTTCGGCATGTTCATTTCTATGTCATGCTTGTGTCCTCATTTTGGTGATGTTGAAGGTTATGTTTGAGTTGTGCTCGCAATGTAAACATCTATCACACCCATGCAAATTTTTGTAAGCACTGTCGCGCAAGTTTCGTCACGGTCGTCATAATGCTTATCTCAAGTGTGATGCTTTTCACTCACACCCATAGGTTAGGCACACTGAGTGTATGTTGTCTTGATGGTATGAGGTGTCTTGTCGTTGAGTCATGTTGAGTGTGTGTTTGCAAGGTCATGCATGCACAAGGTCACTCGCTCACACACTTATTCGTTTTGTTGAAAATTTGTCAATCAGAGCACCCCTAAATAGCTAGACCTCTACTGGGATGCACTACGTAGTCTCAACTCTAAGTGATCATGTACTTCTGCCCAGAATTGCACATAGCTTGAGGCTACCTCCCAGGTAGCTTGCATCGCATAATCCTAGAGTTGACCCTACTGATTGTCACCTATAACAATGCAGAAGTTTCTCGGCAAGCCATCTCAATATGTATTTCCCATAAGAAATACCACCAAGCCTCCAGCTGGTCAACCAGAGAGTTTGACTGGGAAGTGACCCCAGGCCGCACTCCTCCAAAAAATTGCATAGAAGCTTCCAATCATGCCCAATTTCACTGACTAAAGAAATTTCCTAGACATGTGACACAGACACGCATTTTCTGTCACTACACCGCCCATAAAAAATTACAACGTTTTCTCAGCCAGTCACCCTATTAGCCAACCTACTGCTCCTCATGAAAACTGCACAGTTTTCATGAGTAGTCTCCCACCTGCCCAACATCCCTCTCAACGCAGAAATTGCATAGGGATCTCCTGAAGGCTAGCCTCCCAACTCTATGTAGTTTTTTCTAGCAACCTCCCACAACCCTCTACTCGCCTCCCTAGAGAAATTGCACAATTTTCCCTACCAGTCTCCCCATGCTGCCTGCACTTCCTCTCTAGAAAAATTGCACAGACCTGCCCTCCAGCCGAGCCATATCTCGTAGACAATCACTGCCAATCTGAGTTTCCCATCTCAGCCTCCCAATGACCTCTGCACAATTTTCATGTATAGTACCCGAAGCCCGCATGCCCGCTTGAAATGTGCTTTGTGCAGTTTCAGAGCCTTGTCATATCTCCCAATCTTCTGCATCCAAAAGTGAAGAATATTGCATCATGGTAGACTAAGAGATTTCTGGATTTGATGTCATCTCATCATGAGTGATTGTAGATACATGTACATGGATGAGACATGGCGCGATGATGAACAAGATGAACAAAGAGTGCATGCAAGGAGACTTCTCCACACACAAATGAACACATGGAGCATGCCAAGTACAAGCAAAGGAGATACATGCACATGCAACATCAAGCGAACACCAATACCATCAAAGACTCTTCACACCTTTCCATCCAGAGGTGAAGCTATAATATACCAAAAGCACATTCATCACTTAGCAGCACTGCAACTCAACATGTACACTACGATCAACATGGGCATACCAACATTGTCGCATCAAGTCATGTAATGAGTCATCTCGGCCACATCACTACCATGGGCCATACTGTTGTAATCAATATAATGTAACGTGGAAGGCCAAGAGACCCACATGTAAAGTTAGAGAGTCATGTAAAGTTGAAGAGTCATGTAAGTCAAACAGTCATGAGGGAATTCAAACAGTCACAAGGGTCAGTTTCACCCATTTCTATATATACCCCTCATTTGTGCATGCAAAGGACTACTTTTCACTTTGGCTCCTCCCACATAGCCTTGAGAATCCATAATATTTTCTTTCAAGACTGACAACTGGCTCCAATGAACCACTATGAAGGTTAGTGATGTAATGGTGTACGGATGTGTCTTGGAACTTTTTCTTAATTTAGAAGCCTATTAACAGACCACGACGTTTTCACAAATGTATTGTATTCATTTGTAATACTATTCTTTGGATGCTTGTAATGCATGTTGCTTTAACATGTATTAAGACAGTTGAACTATTTTGGTTGTTTTAGTACAAATGTTGTTGGAAATGTGTTGTATTTTGTGCTAACATTCTCTCCCCTATGTGGGCTATCCCAGTGGACACTTGATAGATTCATTCTCATAAACTTGTTATAATGCCCTTCACACTCATGTGGACTATTATGTTGGGTTTTGTGTGTGCTATCTATTCACTTTGTGTTTGTGACTGCCTCATCCATGTGGATGACTCTACTGGAAGCTATGCATATCTTGTTGTGTTGTGTGGTGTGTATCTAGCAGAGTTGGGACTATTCCCTTTCAACCTGAGACTCACTTCCACCCTCTCCATCTGTAGTGAAATAAATTTTACACAAGTAGCACTAAGCACTTGCCATGCACACGAACCTTTCTGTTCGAAGACAATTGGAATCGGGCCATCATATCGGATGGGACTCCTACACCAAATGGTGTGAGGTCTAGTTGTGACTTCATACCAAGGAGATCCCCTAAATTTTGGCAGGTCAAGCACCATCAACATTTCTAGCACTAGAAGGAGGGCTAGATGACAAGATGAGTCCTCACAATCTATTTTGAATTTCCACATACTTATAATGACTAATCAGATAATTTATCTTCTAGAGTGTATGCCTTATGGAAATGACTTTGAGATCTCAGAAGAGATCTAGAATAAATTGTCACATATAACATATGATGGTGGATTCCAAGTAGCCTTGGTTAGACATGCAGTTGGAATTCTAGGCTCTTGTGAAAGGCATGAAATATTTGAAGATTACATGACATGCGCGTTGTTCACATACACACTTCAAGGCCACCCACTGCATTGGTATGCCATGCTACCCAAAAAATTTATTCACTCTTTCCATCATCTGATCGTAGAGATATACCATGCCTTCAATCATTTTGATTGTAAAGCACTCAACAAAGAAATTCTAAAATTATGGAAAGCACCTGATGAATCCGTTGAAAATTTTTACATCCGCTTTCCTAATCTTGAATATTGATTTCCTGAAGATGAAATTGATTTGGAATTCCTCAATGGAAGATTTAGCCATCTTATTTACATATCTCAAAATCCCTAACTCTTAGAATCATTTGAACCCCCCCCAACATACTTCGGTGATGGAGTTGCGCAATCAGAAATGGACACAATTGTTGTCACAAGTGGTTTTTCATCTTCCCCTCATCAAACAGCTCCATCCCTATAGAGTGATGTGGGAGAACATGCACACACATATGTTGAACTTTCACATCCTCCCACCCCACCTACTCTTGATATCTACACAAATTTGGCTTACACAGCTGCTGATTTTCATATGGACTTTTTACCCAACCTCCATCCTAGCATTTTGTTGATCCTCCAGATTGTACTATCTTGTGTTCTTCCATTCCAAACTCCACACTTGTTGTGAACGAGGATCAAGTTTTTGACGAAGTTGGTGTTGTGTAGCCAACCTCCACTATCATACATGATGAGTGTGTGTGGGAATCTAAAGAAGAACCCACGGTGAAGGATGACTCCCTTCTATGTGCGCCTCATCCACTCTATTTTAACATCGCTTTTGATTCTGCCACTTTTGGTTCTCCCTGTGAAAAATCATTTCCAGATGTTTCTACCTCCAATCATTCACAGGACACACCAGATGTTAGCTTGTCATTATAATGTGGAGAGGACACATCTTCCTCTAGAAATTCATCCCATTTGTCATCTGTCATTTCTGAAAACACAGAGGGTGAAAATCCACGATTCTCGTCTACCCTCTACATGATTCATCAAATAATGAGGATTTTGATGAACATCCCGAATTTTTTTTTCATGCTTGTTATGATATTTTTACTTCTTCATTTGATCATGATGTTGATTCACTCATTGTTAATATGTCTAAGCCACTGGCCTTTGATGATCTCTCCATTAGTGGAGTGGAAACCCCGTAGGTTGTCGAGGGACTTCAACCTACGCAAATGGTTAAGTTAGGCCCTCTCTACCCTGAGGTTGGTTCCACTTCCAATCAGAAAATTTTCGAAACACCCAAGGCTCCTCATCACTCTTTGCTTCGCATTGAAGGTCAACCAAACGCCTAGATTTCACTTCCTCCACTCGAATCACATGATCCCATTGCTCAAGATTTGGAGGAATCTTACACAATGAGTGTGCTTACAATGCATAAGTTGTTGGTATTTCTCATGTTCACTGGTATTTCATAGTCCAAAGAGTGTGTATGTTTACCTTCTACACGTAGTGCATCACAACACTATGGTACGTTTGTAGAATGTTTGTTTTTTGCATTCGGTCTTTTCTATTCTATGGATGTTTTAGAATGCAGAGCATGTTGGTCTTCGCTGATCTATATTTCTTATTCGTTGTTTTACATTTCTATCTCTCTTATTAACCATGCCTTCACCAACATAGTCCAACCAATGCGTCAATGGCTACATTCGAAATATCACTTCACATGAGTAGGCCCATGCACATTTAGCATGGGAGTAGGAGTAGTCCTTGAATTTTTGCTTTGCTTTGCTTTCTAGTTTGCATGTTTGTTTTCTTACTTACTTGGTTGAATTTTTTTTCTTTCATTTTACTTGTGATTTTTTATTTTTTCTTTCTTTTCTTACTTGTATGCATAGGTTAGGCTCTCGTGAAATTGTGTTTGTCTCTTGAGACAAGTTGGTCAAATCTAAGAGGACTTGTACAACTATCAACATCTGGTTATCTATTGTCCTCTATCTTTATGAAAAACTTGTTGTGTTTAGTTGATAATGATTTGATGGAAAATACATTATGTTTAGAGTGAGTCTTGGTGAAAACACAACGCTTGCACTCTAACTAGTACCACCTACTCTAGTCGGTTGTTTTGGGTTAACCCTCATCAACTCGGTCAAGTAGAGTAAGGTGAGGGGGAAAAACTTAACAAGTATGTCAAAGGTATACATAACATACTTCTCTAAAAGAAAAACCTCTTCTACCCTCGATAAGTCTCCATCCTTCTTCTGCCTTTGAAATTAATAAGCTCCTATGCACAGTTTTTGAAAAAAATTAAAAATAAATAAATAAATGAAAAATGAATAAGGCGAAAGAAGATAAAGGCTTCCTGCACAAGGAGGTTATGCAAGTAACTTTGCCATGTTACTGACCAGGCTCGTTCATAGCTGAGCGATACTTGTGTTCTTGCATGACTCCGCCGGGGTACTGTCTAGGCCTACTAGCAGTGGAGTAACACTAGAGATGAAACTTGAACTCTGAAAGTTATATTACTTGTGCACCAATATACCTGTCATCCCTAATCGAAATAACTAAGTTGACTTGGCTTGGAATGTGTGTTGATCGATCAAGAAAATGGTAGGGACAACATCTTTCACACAAGCTAGTGAAAAAGCCATCATGATCAAAGAGTCAAGCAATACTTCCGGAAGGGTTAGAGTTGCTTTTCATGAAATAAGGTCCATTCAGAGAGTTGGAGTTCTACTAGTGTGTCACCAAGTGTTGTAGCAGCTACAACCACCCTCCAAAATTTTGGCTCACATGTAGAACTCCAACTAGTAGAGCTCCCCTCCTTGATCCTAAGAGTTGTCTGTGTTCTCATCTTTATGTAGCGTGTGTCATTTTCGAGCATAAGGGTTGTTGTTTGTCATACAAAGGGAATGCTGTTTTCTTCAAGGGAAAGCATGTGCACATGAGTGTTTTTCATCACATAAACATGTTTCACTCTCACTTCACGTACTCTTGTCATGAAGGTTGTTGCATCAAGAAAAGTATGTGTTATGTATTCTGGATGGTCTACATTTTGTCACTAAGTGTCCATGTGCAATCACAATCAAGCCCTATTAGTGTGTAGATATGTTTAACTGATCTCACACTTAGCCATTTTCCCAAGCAACCTAGCCTCACCCAGCTTCCCAAAATTGTGCACTTTGCTTCTGCAACCATCATGCTTCCTCCCTTACCTACTAAAACCCCATAGCCCTCAGAGACCCCAACTAGCATTGCTCTCCAACAATGCGTAGAGAAGTTAGGCAGCCAGCACTGCTCTCCAGAAATACACAGAGAAGTCTAGCTACACTGCTCTCAGAAATTGCACAAAGCTGTCCTCCCACGACCCCCAGCCAGCAGCAGTGTATTATGCCTCAAAACTATGCAATGTTGTCGAAGCTGACCTGTCTATCTTGCATGCAAAAACTGCGCAGATGAGCCTCCCAAGGCCTTATTCCAGCAACAATCAATGTCCACTAAAATTGTGTAGATATACCTCTTAGTGACTACAACAAAACGGTGACGTGCTAAAATTACTTCTAAGGAGTTGAGGAGAAGGACCAAGAAACCAAGTAATGGAAAAGATCAGGACTACATGCAAACTCCGTTGGATGCATGATCATCTTGAGGGTAAGTATGGTAAGTAAAGAACACCTTTCGAAGTACACCTCTTAGCTGAGTTTGCAGGACTACTTTTCATTGTCATATCATCCTCCCCTTAGTAACATGCATATGCACACACACGAAAAGTAATTTTATGTGTTTCTTCCACATGTCTCGCTTCCTTTTCACTTGTTCGAACAATTGTCATCTTCAGCATGTTGATTGTTATGCCTTGCTTCTACCTCGTTCTAGTGATGTTGAAAGTTGTGTTTGAGTTTTCCTCACAATGTAAACATCTATTGCACACACACAATGTTGTAAGCATTGTCACACAAGTGTCGTCACGTTCATCCAAATGTCTATCTCAAGTGTAACGCTTGTCGCTCGCACTCGTCAGTCAATCACAGTGAGTGTATGTTGTCCTAATGGTTTGAGGTGTCTTGTCATCGAGTCATGTTGAGTTTGTTTTTGCAAGGTCATGCATGAACAAGTTCACTCGCTCACACACTTAGTCATTTTGCTGAAACTAGGTTGACCAGACCACCCCAAAATAGTCAGACCTCAGGTGAGCTGCACTACGTAGTCTTAACTCTCAGTGATCATGTACTGCTACCTAGAACTGTACAGAGATTAAGGCTACCTACCAGGAAGCCTAAATTCCACAATCCAAGAGTCGACCCAACTAACTTTCACCTAGAACAACGTAGAAGTTTCTCAGCAAGTCATCTAAATCTGCATTTCCCACAAACAAGACCCTTAAGGCTCCATCTAGTCAACCAGAGAGTTTGAATGCGTAGTGACCCCTAGCCTCAATGCTCCAAAATATTGTGCATAAGATGCCAATCATGCTCACTTTCACTGATTGAATAAATTATGCAGATATGCTGGACAAACACACACTGCCTGTCAATGCACTACCCTCAAAAGTTGTGCAGATTTCTCATCTAGTCACACTATTAGCCAGCCTAATACTCCTTCTGAAAACTTTGTTGTTTTCATGAGCAGTCTCCAAGCTTCCCAGCATCTCAGTGAGCCCTGAAAATGCACAGGGATGTCCTGTAGGCCAACCTCCTACAGCCCCCTGCCAGCCTCCCTGGAGAAATTGCACAGTTTTCACTGCCAGTATCCCCCTACTTCCTGCACTGTCTCCCTAGAAATATTGTGCATATATACCCTCCAACCGATCCAGATTTCCCATCTCAGCCTCCCAGTGACCTCTGCACAATTTTCATGGATAGTTCCCAGAGCTCGCATTTCGGCTTGAGATGTGCTTTGCATAGTTTCAAAGCCTTCTCCTCTCTCCCATTCGCCTGCATCCAAAAGTGAAAAAAAATTCATCATGGTATACTGTGAGATTTTAGGATTTGATGTCATCTCGTCATGTGTGCTTGCAGATATAGGTACCTGGATGAGACATGGCACGATGATGAATAGGATGAACAAGGAGTGCATGCAAGGAGACTTCTCCACGCACAGATGAGAACATGGAGCATGTCAAGTATAAGCGAATGGGATACATGCTCGTGCAACATCAAGTGAATGCCAAGGCCATCGAATACTCTACATACCTTGCCATGTGGAAGTGAAGCTATGATACACCAAGAGCACATTTATCACTTAGCAGCACTGTAACTCGACATCGATACCACCATCAACAAGGACATACTAGCACTGTTGTGTCAAGTAATGTCATGAGTCATCTCAGCCACAACATGACTGTGGACATACTATTGTAATCAATATAATGTAAGGTAGAAGTCCACAAAACCCACATGTAAAGCTAAAGAGTCATGTAAAGTTGAAGAGTCATGTAAGTCAAATAGTCATGAGGGAAGTTGAACAGTCACAAGGGTCAATTTCACCCTTGGTTATATATACCCCTCATTTGTACATGCAAAGGACTATGTTTCACCTTGGCTTCTCCCACATAGCCTTGGGAGCCTGTAATATTTTCTTTGAGGAGCGAGTAGTGGCTACAAAGCCTTGCCATCGAGGTTAGTTATGTAATGGTGTACAGATGTGTCTTAGAAGTTACGCTTAGTTCAGAAGCATATTAACAAGCCATCAAATTTTCACACATGTATTGTATTCTTTTGTAAGACTATGCTTTGGACACTTATAATGCATGTTGCTTTAACCTGTATTAAGACAGTTGAACTATTCGGTTGTTTTAGTACACATGTTGTTGGAAATGTGTTGTATCAGTTGCTAACATTGTCTCGCCCATGTGGGTTATCCCATCAAACACTTGACAGATTCATTCTCATAAACTTGTTATAACACTTGTTGCACTCATGTGGACTATTCCACTGGGTGTTTTGCATGATATCTGTTCACTTTGTGTTTATGGCTGTTGCATCCATGTGGACTACTTCACTAGAAGATGTCCATATTCTATTGTGTTATGTGTCTCTAGAAGAGTTGGGATTATTCCCTTTCAACTTGAGACTCACTTACACCCTCTCCCTCTATAGTGAAATAACTTTGACACAACCGACACTATGCACTCATTAGGCATGCAAACCTCGTTGTTCAAAGATAGAGCAGACCACTGTCATGTGCTGACAACCAAGAGCTAAGGAAAACATTTCAGGAAATGGCAACTCATCCATCATACCGGATGGGACTACTACACCAAATGGTGTGAGGTGTAGTTGGGACTTCATACAGGGGAGATCCCTTGAATGTTGGTGGTTCTAGCATCGTCAACAAGCTTCTTTGTGCCTCAATAGAAAACATGCACTGAACTGATGTCTAGGGAAAATCTGGGTCGGCCAACGCACCCTTAAATTATTAATTCAATCAAAATGGGAAGGTCAAAGTCCTAATCCAAATGTTGAAACAATGTGAAATGAAGGGCCTGAACAAAACCCCACCCATATCAAATACTAGAGAGCTAAATTAACAATTTTACCACTACCTAAAACCAAAAATGTTTCACAACTTTTCAACCAGATTGAAACTCTAGCCAACCATGTTCGAAAAGATCCATTTTCAAGAGCATATGCCTTAAAAAAAATTAAACTTCTGACTTCACAAAACTATATTTCTAATTAAGTTAAGGTGTTGAGCTGATTTATGCCTCAAAAGAAAATAGAGACACTGAAATAATTATTCAAAAAGGAAAACCTCAAAAATTCCAATCAAAATTTGGCACAGACCTTCGCTTAAATTTGTACCAAATAGTTCATATCCATTACATATCCTTAAAGGCTTCAAAACTAAAGACAACCCCACCGTCGAATGGTTTTGAAGGGCTTTGCTGCCCACCTAACCAGAAAGAGTAACAAAAGTTTTAGCCCTCCACTCATGCTAAAGTAGTGCAACTTCCCTTCCATAATAATTGAGGCACCCCTTAACTATTGTTAGTGGATCCAAAGCATGTTGAGTGCCTATGGTGAACATATTCTCGTTCGTTGAAATGCTATATGATATCTCTGGTCCAACAACAATCTTTGTTAGAGGACTTGCAATGTGCAAGCAAGATTCCTTCAAGGTATCACCCTTACCAGGATTGTAAAGCATGGGTCACTTTCAGTATGACACCATAAAACTTTTTATGCAATGCTTCATAAAACAATTTGCAATTGCCCCTATGTTGTACCAAAAAACCCACTAAAATTCATTATTTGACTTTACAAGAATGGCAAGGACCAAGTCTTACATGGTCAAAGAAAAAAAAATAAAGCTTTGAAATACTGAAGCATGCATCATATTTCAAGAAGTTTCCTAATGCAATGTAAACAGAAACTTGACCCCCTATAGGAAGATTCTCGTTTCCAATTTCTCCTCAGAAATGTGTTATTGGAGATGGTGTCAGTCTAATACTTGTACTGACCCCTACGTAATCATGCAAATATTGAAGCTCAACCTATCAAATTTACAATATATAATGTAATAAAATTTAAAGTGTAAATTGTGTCACAAAATTTTTATAAAAGTAATTTTATCACTATAAAGCATGAAGAATGTGCATATAAGCAGCCATTTTTGAGTCGGTGACCATTTTTCAATAAATTGGGATGAGCTAGTGCACAAAAATCGTAATAAATTGTGTTTCAAGGGAACAAGTGAATTATAAAAATTGAAATGAAAGACACCTTAGATGTTTGCAATAATAACTTCTTATGCATCAATTTTTAATTTCACAACAACAACAAATAATAACGAAATGGATAAAGCACATATATCCAATATTCAACATATATATTTTTAAGTTTTACAAAGGTGTCGAGGCATAATTTATGTCATAGTTTGACACTTGATTATTTCCAAACATTATTTTTTAGGAAAGGATCAGAGCCCCCTAAAAAATTTCATGTTAGTTGGATTTATGAATATATGATTAATTGTCTAATGCTACACTCCTTCAAGAATTTCAAACTAATCTTGGACAAGTTTTCCTTAAGATGTCAAATAAAATAAATTGATGTTGATGATAAACAATAGAGAGAAAGAGGATGGAAGACCTTAACTGAGAATCATAACATATATCAAGGGTCAATTTGTCAACAATAAATATGTACTTAAATTGTTTTGGACTACATCAACAAACTTACCAAAGATTCTGCACCATGTTCTTTTAGAAGTTCAATCATAGCATGTTGATTGGCACCCTCTGCATCTGTAAATGGCTACAAAATAAATTGTATCACTTAAGTCCTCAAACTAAGTAATGCACATAGTGTATTCAGTACCACCGAGGTTACAAAATTGAAAAACAAAAACAAATTAATGAATATTCCAAACAACATAAATATTTATAGCAACAAAAGATTTTGAAGGCGAAAATTGCACTCCTTTCTCTTGATTTATAAAACAAGCTTTCAATTGGCAATAAGCAGTGATACCAGAGATGAGAACTACAAGAAGGCTAAGTGGAATTAGCTAATGAGAAAGAAGAGGCATTCAATGCCAAGACTAATGCCTCTCTCAACGGATCTATGATTGTGAACCAAGACCAAGAGGAAAGTTTCCTATAGAAGAAAGGAGAATATTAATTAATGTGAAATGATACATCACTTCCTATTTTCATTTTATTAGTCTTGTGAAATGAATCTGATTCTGAGAGCCTTTTTTCACAAAGTGTGCTTTTGACTACCTTGTAAACCATATTCCAAGCAGATTGTGGTATCATATCAAATTCCCGGTGAATCTATTATTTCACCTCTATATAAAATTCTATTGGAATTATCGACAGAAAAAGAATGAATCCTATAGAAAAGGAAATACATATAGTTTGGGAAAACAAGATGAAGGAAGAGCCTATAATGAATAGTTGTGGATTTGAGCTTAGGAATGACATTCAATCCCAAAAGCCACAACTGGATACAAACAGTGAAATTGTGGAATCCAAGAAAGAGCTATAACCTATATTATGATATTGTTGGAGGAGATTTTCACACTTGTTTCTAAAACCCTCTCCGGTAGGAAGTTGGATGCCTAGAGATAGAACCAAGATATAAACTACACCTTTCTCCAACAATGATCTCACTAAGGCAATGGTTGGAGAAATAGTAGGAGGAGTTGCATCCATCACTAGCAACTTCAAGACACACTTGCAAACATAAAACAACTAGAATATATTTACTCTTCCTCAAGAAATTAAGCTCCTCCTAATCTATAGTTCAACATACAAAAGTTACAAATTGAAATCAATAAAATGGCAAAGAAGAAAAAGAAGAAAATGAATTGCGAAAAGGTCAAAGATATTTTTTAATCAAGATAAATGATGCCATAAGACACAAAGTTAAACTTTGTATAACGCAAATAGCTACCAAGAAAGGAACCAATCTTCGGGAAAAACTGAGAGCAACTTATTCCATTATTGAGGTTCATCCACCCATCAAGAGGACTGACTTGAAAATTTTAAATAGTGATTACTTGGTCTGACTTTAAATACCTTTCATTTTGTTTTTTTCAGGTTGTGCATATGCATATTTCTTACCTGCTGGAATCAATGCCTTCTTCAACTTTGTCATAGTTTCAACATGTAATTGCACTCCTCTGGAAATTGCCTCCATAGAATACTTCACTGCTTCTAATGCTCTTCTTGGGTCACAAAACCAATCAATTAATATGGCAGCACAATCTGATTTTAGGAAAATGGCCTTTTGTATAATGTGTTTCCACATTGTTGTAGCCATCTTTAGATCATCTACTTCAAGATAAATTTTTATTGTCATAATATAATTATCATAGAGAGGACAAAATTCATTCTTAGTCATTTCTTGAAAAATTCTTCATGCCTCCTCCACCTTGCGGGCAGTGATAAAGACCTTCACAAATGGTATTGTAAGTCTTAAAATCGGGAAAGACACCATTAAAAACCATATCATTCAATGGACGGTCAACAAAATCTACTTGGACAATCTCATTTTCCCTCATAAACTTCTGAAGTCCATAAGCATATCCCGTTTCTTACGCTAGTAAGGGATTTGCATTGTATTTCGGAAGAAGGCCTGATCAGGCAAACACTTCCTATTACTCATCGTGGCCAAATACCTCAATGCCTGTTCAAATCGAGAGCCATTGACTATTGAGGTAATATCCTTTATTCGACATCATCATGGCCACTGCATTTCCATCTTTCAAAGTTACAATGTTTTCATTATCACGGCCCCTTCTTTTCCAGCTTTCAAAGTGATAATGTTTTCATTATGAACATATAGGTAGGACTCGAGACCTTTTCAAGCTCATTAATGAGGTTTTCAAATTAACTTCCTCTAACTACTGAGTAATCTACTAGAAAATCGTGCAGTATTTACTACTCAGTGTTGTCCAAGAATCTTCGAAATGGGCATGAACCCCAAGGCTTTCCTCCATATGATCCATGATGGAGAGGCATTATCAAGTCCACGTTGGAGAGATTGGCCATTGTTTCGCACCATGTATTCCTGCAGCTGTACTAATTGCTTGGTTAGTTTTTTCTTGGTAATCTAACTTTTTTTATTAT
Source organism: Pinus taeda (assembly GCA_000404065.3). Lineage (NCBI taxonomy): Eukaryota > Viridiplantae > Streptophyta > Pinopsida > Pinales > Pinaceae > Pinus > Pinus taeda. The sequence continues at coordinate 191,587 of APFE030579673.1, forward strand.
ATGGATTGAGGGTGGAACAAGCACCAGCTTTACACCATATATTTGGTGGAATTGAATCAAGAAATTTCAAAAACAGGTTGAATGCATTGATTTGAAAGAATATCGAGGATTGAAATCATTTTTATAGTCACTGATTTCATCTTCTCAATTGTTATATGTAACTATTGAAACAACATACAAATATTTTAGAGCCAAATGCAAGTGACAAATTCTCCAAAGGCAATTACATCAATTGTCCAATTCAACTGCATCAATTTCTGCCATCGTGCCAGTGCCCATCAACTCATGGATCCAAGACAACAATCATCATTGCATGTGCAACTACAATTCTATATTGCAATTCTATATCGCTAATCAGTTGTCGTGGCTAACAAGATAATTTGGTGGAGAGTATTAGTCATACACAATGTGGTATATGTCATATGATGCCTGAAGAGATATTTAGATTATATGATACAATAAGTTGAAAAATATGAGAAATAGACACTTATCTCAATGCAAAGCATATGATAAGAAAATGACAGACAACTTCTATGGCAAGAAATGGACAATATATAAGAGATATGTATACTTATTATTATACAGAGACTTAAAACAACCAACCAAGCTACACATGTAGAGGCTAAGATCCAACTCTCTTAGATGTTCTTGATAGGAATTTGTATGCCTATTTCAATTATCTCCTTCCATTGTTTCCTGCACTCGTAGATTCTCCAGCTCTCTCCAATTTCGTTTTGGATTATCCACGACCTCGAATGTCACCAGTGCCTCCTCAACCTTATCGGCATGCACATAATTCTGAAACACAAAGGAGAATGTTTCCATGGACACGATCCCCTCTTTCTTCGTTACCTTGACGCAATCCCACATCGCCTCAAACAATTTTTCTTTTCTAACAAAATCAACAATAATATTAAATGTGTGGGGGGTTGTGCTTCCTACCAAGTTTCAACCCAGCCCAACGAAAAAACATTATGGCATCTATGCTGGCCCCATAGGACAATTTGAGTACATTCTCCACAAACTAGACTAAAACTCCAAGCCACAACTGGTTCAATGCATTTTTAACGCCCATCCCTAGCAGATTCTTCAGAATGTCGCTCAAAACCATTTCAATCGGCATCGGGGATAAGAGAGGTGTCCAAGTTGGTCTCTTTGGGGGCTAGAGAGGACATAGGCAAGTGAAATGGGGATTTCATGGAAGGGGCACCATGGAATTCCATAAGCGAAAATAAAAGGATAAAGGGTCGAGGTTATTATGCAACAAGGAAAAATAAAAGGATAAAGGATCGAGGTTACTATGGTATGGAGCTTTCATTTTAGATGAATTATTAGGGTTATTATGCAATGAAGCTTCCATTAGGTGACATATTAGGGTTATTGTGTAATGAAACTTCCATGAAGGATTAGGGTTACTGTGCAATGAACCTTCTTTCTATTTTCTTGTGGCTGCTACTGATAGGAGATAAATTTCAATGCAAATAGAATATTGGGGTTACAAGAGGAGTTTCCATACCTACTTCAGACAAAATCCCCCATTCTCTGTTTCAAACCCCATACGCACATTATCAAAGTTCCTACCTTGTGAGGCTTGGCTTGGCTAGTGCTTCAATAGTCCATGCAATCAAGATATTCAATGCAATGTGTGCTTCCTATACAGTCCACAAGGAATTTAGTTTAAACCACAACAAAGGACAAATTGAATTTTGAGGCCACCCTATGGTCATTGTTAAACTAGGTATAAGAAGTGGACCTTATTTTGGTGTATTGACGAGGAGGATTTAGATTTTGGGGTAGAGTATGACGTGTTAAGGTGGCTAGACATTAAAATGATCTCAAAAGGACATTGTTAGTGTCCTTTTTACAAACAAAAAAAAATCAACTATAAATAATTAGATCCACATTAACTAGAGTTAAAATGGATCTAGGTTGGTTTAGCTTCCCCCCTTTAAATAAGCTATATTTCACAAGAATACCATACCATGTGTCAATACCATGGAGTAGTACCTAGGCCATTTTTCTATTATTATTTTTTTATTTTTATAGGGTTATTTTTATTATTATTTACATTACATTACATTAATGTTTTATTTAATTTTATTTTTTAAATTCTATTTAATTTTTAGTTTTATTGAATTTGACTTAGTCAAAATTTTAAACATTACATTACAACATCTCTATCATACCAGGTAGGAGAGTGTCTCTTGGTGCAGTAACTCATTGTTTACATAGTCCATAAGTCAGTATGTCACCATATAAATATCAATATATGTCTTAGAGAATAGCAATATTTCAAAAATCTATAAAAAACCATCAAAACATCTTATCTAAGATCAGAGATTTATAAAGATAGTATCTGAGGCCAGCAAATTAGATATGCTAATATATTATGAGTTGCAAACCTAACATAAAAAAAATGTACATTATCTAGAAGATAAATATATCCATCAAAAATAGAAGGCCCAAGGCATAAAACCGATCCAAGAGATATTATCAACATTCCTATGTCAATGTCCCTGAAAGACCATCCTGCCAGATGTTAAGAAGTGTAGAAAACGAGATCATAAACCGTGTCAACAAAAACCACCTCCAGAATGAAATCATCGAATGAAAAGCACCGAATGAATCATACATAGGAGAATTAACCTCTTCATTGTATATTTTTTTTTACAAAGCATGTATAGTATATCTAACCAAATGGCAGCTTCAGACCATCTTTTGAAAGCTTGTTAGCAACAATGTGAATTCCTGCTATGTATGAGAAAAAGTCACCTCCTTCAATTGTTTAATAAACCCCCCGGATCCTCCTAATCCAGTTGTATAGAAAAGGCATATTAAAAGATGTATTTTTTATTGCCCAGTCCACACCCATATAGGAGTCACTGAATACCTCTAGCATCTCAATATCAAAACTTGAAGCACAACATAATAATCCTGAGAGAGAAAGAAATTTTGTGTGGGTATTATACTCCTTGCTGCCATTCCAACTAAACTGATGCATTGTACCCAGTAAAATGGGTATGTATGCACCGCATTTGCACATCACCTCCTTTGTAGCTCATCGATGATAATTTGCCTCCAAACCCCACTTCTATGTAAAATTCTGCAATGCTAATGCCCCGACTCCTAATATTAGGATTAATGTTCTCAAATATTAAATAATTGTGACTCCTCCAAATACTCAACATTATATATAATGGAAGAGGACCAAACTTCATGCTATATGTAATCCAATCTCAAAGGCAATCATCCACTCAAGAGAAATTCCAATCCTATTACATATTTAACAAATTTAAAACTACCGTGAAGACCTTAAGTAATTTTTTTGAATGCTATAAAGAGAAAATGTGTGGTTTATGTTGATGTTTTTGTTGCACTATGGTACTGATGTTTCTTATTTATAGTTGTTGAAAGAGAGACACTATAGACCCTATAATAAAAATAGCTTCATGTAATTTTTCATTTATTAGCTCCACATTGATTTCACAATCAACCAAACTTTTTTCAGAATTGTACCTCTCAGTATCTTCAGAATTTGACGTAACAAGGATGGATTATGGAGATACCAATCATGGTATTCTTCTCATGTATTTTTGTTATCCCTATAATAAAATTACTCAATATTTTCATATGGCCCCCAAAAAATAGCTAAAACAAATTATGTCTTCTTCACACTTAAAATATTAGGTAAACATAGTTGTACTTCTCATATCATTTTCAATTTGTCTTTTCACCCAAAAGTTTCCTATTGTTTCATGCTATCGGCTACATTCATAAATAAGAATTTTGCCAATTGTAGGATCCTTACGTTGAAAACAATATATATATATTATATATTATATATATAAATATTAGCAATATAATAATAATAGTAGTATATATTTAATATATATATAATATATATATTAGTATATAGATATAGAATATGAATACAATATGGTAATTAAAATTAAAATTCATTCTCTGGAAAGGAGGTAATCATATTTGAAAGTTACAAATAGTTTAAAAGACAACGAGCAATGGATTTCCATTGTGTAGTGGATTTCCAACATTCTGCAAATATGTTAGATATGACAAGTTAGCATTTAATGAGATACCATACACTCCTAATGTTAACATGTAAACCAATTTAATTTCCTATGGTTAAGGAAATAAATGAATAAGAAAATAAAGAGAAATGAAAGGGATGAATGTGCCTCAAAAATCATGAAAGAAAGAAAAATATAATAACCATACTTCGAAGGGTTGAAAATTACCTGAGGTCAAACCTCGCTTGAAAGGTAACGCGACCAATTAACCTTCTTAAGCACCCTCGAATGTCTTTGGAAAATATCTTTAAATCTATGGTTAGAACAAGTGGTTCCTTTCTAATGAGATATCTTTTAATTTCTTCTTGTTTTATGCCATTCGCTTCAGGTTCTTTTTTCGTTGAATTATTTTCTCCAATATATTACATCCTTTCCCAATCGACCTAAATTTTTGGATTTGCAACACACATCCTCCCAAATTTATTGAACTTCCATAACCCTTTTCCACTTAGCTTATAGAAGTAGGCATTTCGGCTAGTTTAATCCCATCAATATGTTAAATGTATTCAACCCCACAAATCCCAAAAACATTCTTGTTAGAATAACCCTCTCCTTGACTACATTATGAAGCCCCTTGAGCACAGGAATCATTTATCATTATATCACAATTAACATTGGCTAGGACAATGCCTTTCCCTGTATATCCCCTTCTCATTTGATGCCCTTCCTTGTTAGATGGTTGACCATTGTCTATATCATGGAAACTAGATAGAAACACAGTCTATTGACATTGTGTTTTGATCTCACCCTCGGAATTGTATCTTGCCTTCTTGGAAACTCCAATGCACATTTTCAGTTTGCGGATACGCATAGCCCGTGCTTTGACAATGTTCTTAGAAGGAACATCTCGAGTCTTCTTGACCTACTCACATCAGCTCTCTTGTTCATTTACCCCAACCATAAAATAAATTACACAATATATTCCATCACATATATTTAGTCAATTCTCATTGCTTCATCATCTTTTCCTAATTTGAACTATCCAATGTACTATGTTTACAGAGGAGAGAGTGTTAAGGATCCCCTCCTGCAACTCTGTTGATCTATATTTTAGTTAACGGGAATTTTACTGGCATGGTTTTCCTGCCAATGCTCCTTGGCCATACCCTCTTAAATTTGAGTGGGAGAATGAAATTCCAAATGAGAAGGCACCAAAACTTTTAAATAATGTAAAAAAAGATATTATTCGAATATAATCAAATTTAAATTATCAAAGGTTATAAATTTTTTAATATTTTTCAGAAAGAAAGGTAGTTGAATTTGCAAGGTATTTTATTTTTTTCATTGTATATGTCCAGTCTAGATCCATTTTAACTTTGGACTAAGAGGGATCAAATCTCTTTTAACTTTGGACTGAGAGGTTTGCACCTTAAGAAATATTTGATTCCTCCATCTTCATGCCTGGTATATCTAGAGTTAAAATTGATCTAGATTGGTTTAATTATTAATTATTGTTCTAGTTATAAAAAAATAGTAATAAATAAATAAATAAATTTATGGAATCAAAATGTTAAAGAGGACCCCCCGATCAGGGTGTAAGCCGTCGGACAGATCCATTAAGACTGTCTTAACAATGAGTACATAGAGGAATGATGTCACTACCCCCAGATGCTTGAGGTGATGGGTGTGCTGGCCTTTGGCATGTTTACGAAAATTGTCACGAAGAGAGGTAGTAGAAACACTTTGGTAAGTTTCCAAATTACTATGAAGGATATCAGTGAGGTGAAAGAAGTTGTAGAGGTCCCGTAGGCGAGAGTGGAGCAACAACTTTAGAAGAGGTGGAGGTTCCATCAGCTCCAAACTCCAGCTACCAGGTATGTAAATTGGTTTTACATTCACTCCATCATGTTTCTCTCTGTCTGGTCTACTAATTGGAATATGCATGGGGGAAATTGGATGGTGGGTGGGAGTAAATCAGGATGGGAAAAGTGCATGGCTTCGGGATTCTGGTGGTAGAACTCCAGCTACATTGGAACCTCCCTGGCATCAATCTGCTATGGGATTTTCCTGTCTCATATGGGGCTTATCTAGCTTGAGAGCAAGGGTGTTAGCTCGAGGGTATGCTTCTGTCTAGGCCATCTTGTAAATGAAGGGGTCAGGGGCTGGAATTTTGTCAAAGTCTATGATACTATCACCATCTGTTATTGATCCGAATTTAAACAAGAATGCAACAAAATAAAGAGACAACCATATACACAAAGATGCAGTGGAAATAATACTTCATTTCATTACTGGAAAATATTGAAATATGCTTACAACCAAAAATGGAAATAAGCTAGCTAGGGCGATGGTAGCTTATCCCTGAGAAGAGATGTGGTCGCTACATGCCTCCGAACTGTCTTACAATGAGGCTTGAAGGCCTATTTATTGTTGAAAAACAATGGAAAACCCTTCACATCCCTAAACCTAACCCTAGAAGATGAAACGGCAAATTGTGGGCCCCGTTTGGGGTGAGTTGGACAGCTAACTTCCTGGGGTTGCGAATTGGTCATATTATCTCCGTCTAACATGCATGATAGCCCATTGGAAACATCTCTCCGAGGACTACGACGGAAAAGATGATTTTTTTTCAGAAAAATCACTAACAGTAGATTTCCCAAAAAACGTCGTTTAGGGCCTCAAAACGGCTCCAAAAGTTTAGGACCTGAAAAACTGCTAAAAATAGTAAACTGTGTGATAATTAAGGAAACTGAAAAACTGAAAGAGATAGTTGTGGGGGTCCAAATGGGATAGGTGGGTGGCCACCAACATCCACCTGGATCATTCCTGCCCCCTTAGGAAGCAATGGTCCCCATTGCATTGAGTTCCTCCCTGAAATGAGGAAGCTTTTGCTGATCTGGGTCTCTAGTGAGTTGTTCTGCAATCTCTGATGTGTCCAAAAATGGTGGAAAGCATGGTCGACAATGGTCCACCTTGAACACTTGGTGCAAGCGAAGGAATGGAGGAATGCTATGCTTCAAAGCATTGTTTCCCGTAGCCTTGGTACTAGTGTAAGGACCATGTCAGAGTGGTCTGAGTTTCTGATGGGTTCTAATAAGGCGTTCTCTCTGCAGATGTAACCAAACTTTGTCGCCCACCTGAAACTTGTGTGGCACCCCTATGGGTGAGGAGAAGTTTTTCCTGTGTTCTATCATGACCGTATCTCTTTGCTGCTGTTGCTGCATGGAGGAACCCTTTGCAGGGGTCATGGATGTAGCAATGATCTTCCGTTTACTTTGGGAGCGAACCAAACAGGAAATAAATTTCCTAGTCTGGGAGATGAGCTTGCTGCCTTTCGTAGCAGAGATCAAAGAGGTGGTGGTAGGTGGGGCTACCTCCGGTTTCTTGTATAATGAATTATCCAAAGAAATAATGACAGTGCGAGGCCTTGACTCATACACAGCATGTCGCTTCCACAAGTATGGTTGGCCTAATAGTACATCACAAACATCCAGAGGTGTAACATC
>APFE030579682.1:0-10846 GCA_000404065.3 Pinus taeda
GAAGGGACCACAGTTAGTTGCAAATGGGCCATGGTATTAAATAGATGGTATTAATAAGAACCATGGTATTGCCCCATGGTATTGCATGTATGAATCCTATATAAAGGTAGAGACTCCCCTAGAGGAGCATCATGTCTTATTTTGTAATCGAGCTCTACTCTATTGGAGGTCGCCCCCTCGAAGAGGTAATTGAACATTGCTTTCTGAATAATAAAATACTTGTTGTTATTTCTCATTGTTCTATGTTCTGGGTATATTTCTTCACATATTTGGTATTCTGGTATCGTCTTGCAGGTTAAGAGCATAACAGGAAGATTACAATTAGTGATGGAAATCCTTAATTTCAGGAAGGATAAACTTGCATAGCCCAGATTCATAAACCCTCCTTGGCATTTATCTTGTGTTGTGAAACTCCTCTGCGGCTCATGCCCTGTAGCACATTGTCCTATAAATGGGAATAGCCAGGGGAAGTTAGTTGCGACTTACCTGCTTCGCTCCTTCCCTTCGTCACTAACCTCAATAGGTAGGTGTTAAAGGGGTTAACTTCAAAGCGCACCGTAAAGGCCTATCTTTACTGATCTCAGCTCAAAAATAAAAAGAAGGGGAATCTTGCTCTAAAAACTTTCCAAATAGAAGGATCCTGTAATAAATTCCACCATCTGTAAAATAGAAAAGTATAGATCATTTTCATTGATTAACAGAGGAAAGAACTGCTTGGGAGCATGTGATTGATAACTACATTGAAAACTAACCCAACCATCCTTGCTCAGAGGGAGGAAAGAGAAACCCCCTTCTTGTCTCTCTAGGAAATAAGAGAGTTGGGGGAGAATGTCAATACTCACCTATAATTAATGTAAAAATCAAGGTCAATGATGGTTGAGTATTTCCCCATCATATACAAAATTAGTTGGCAGCTTTTGCGAAGGAAATCAAAACATCATTTGCACTGAAACACCTATACATAAAGAAACAAAATGCATTCCCTTCATGATTTCACTATAGAAATGATTATGCGAAGAATTAGAAAATAAGAATAATAAAGACACCATGTACTTTCATACCTTAGAAAGAACATATAACATTCTTAAATATTCTAACCTTATTACAACTACATTTACGATATAACCAGATCTTGAAAGGAAAAAACAATATAGGATAAGAAGGTTCAGACTCAAGAAAAAAATGCCATGTGGACTCACCAAGGAGATGAGCTTCACAAGGAAAAAAACAAATACTCTGTACACATCCAAGAAAATGAAAAAAAAATCAATCTGTTACTAGGCTGCAAAATATCAAAAGCATCATCCAGAGAGTCAACATGTTGCCAAAAAGTATGAAAAACACCTATAAATCTTAATGAAAGACAATGAACCATGCCAAGTCGATATTTGAAATCATGTCAGACAAGCGGATGTCGTCAAAATAACCTTATCCATACATATTTTTTTTTCCAAGCTAAATCCTTACCCTGCTATCGCCATATATACTTGTTTAATGATTATGTTCACAGTTTCAACATCCTATCCCACTAACTTCACAGAAGGTCTATCTGGTGCAAAATCTAGCCAACAGAAAAATAAAATTAGAAATTGTGAAAAAAAACAATATTGTCAAGTTTTTGATGTGAAATTTTTGTTGCTCATGCTATCTCTCAAAACATAACACTGGTTAACGCTAAGTAGCCTGAAGAACCAACAATCGACGTGTAGAAAAGAAGCAATATTCTTGTAGCTCAGAATCCTATAGAATGTTGAAGGGTTTCACACTGGTTAATTTTATTTTCATGATGTAGCCAGAGGTCACCGACTAGACCGGTGGTTACGATAATGATGCGGTAGCTTGGTTAAGTGCATTCCAACTACAGTGGAGAAACATAGAAAGAAATGGTTACAACCGTTACAAAACCAAACATTTGTCTGTCACAAATCATGGTAATCATTATAAATCGTTGCACCTCATTCTTATCTATAACCTTCTCTACCTTCCAACTAGCTTGGTATGATATGACGGTCGAACATTGTCTAATCGTCTAACATGTAATCCAAGGGCATAGAATTATGCCAGAAAAGTCGAGAGGGAAGTTCTTCTCAGAGGGAACTCCTTATGGGGTAAATATAATATAGATTTAGTTTTCTTATAATATAAAATGTATTATATAGCTAAAAAAAAATTGCATCTCTAAATTTATATTTACCTTTTCACATTTACATAATACAATTATAAATTTACCATATAAATGATTAAATAACAAACAATTTATAAAATAAATAATAAATCACGTTGAAAGAAACCATACCTGAATTATATATATTTATATATATATATATATATATATATATATATAATATATATATATATATTAATATATATATATACAGAGAGGAATGGACGTTTTCGATTTTTAAATAACTGTGAAAGCTGGAGTTGCGATCACGTGCAGGAAGCTAGGGTTTCGACGTCGATCCGAAGGCCCGTTAGCTTATCAGCGGGATTGGTTTCAGAAAAAGATAGGAATCGCGCAGGGAAGGGAAGGAATGGAGACAGAGCAAGGGAGGGGAGAGATCCCCTCCTTCAAGGCAGAATTAACAGGGGAAAATAGGAAGGAAAGGCAGAGTGATGGAGACCGAACCAATGAAGGAGAAACTTCAGAAGATGGAGCACAAAGGAGATCAGGATTCCAAAGAAAATGCCTACCAAGAACAACGAGCAGACCCAGGTTTGTAATCCCACCGAATAGACTAGAAAATTATAGAAGCCATATGAGAGATTATGCCTTGATCTGCAAGTTCATAGGTTATTGGCCAGCTGAGAAGGATCTTATGAGATGGATCCATCAGAGGTGGAAACCAAAAGGACATGTGGAGGTCAAGTTGGGAGCAAAGGGGTTTTTCACTGTCATATTTTCCAATCTAGAAGATAGGGGTCGAATCTTTGAGGAAGGACCTTATTTCATGAACAATGTTGGTCTGTTCATGAGAGAATGGGTAGATTGCTACAACCCAAATAAGGAAAGGATGTTAGCTGCCCCAATATGGATAAGACTCTTTGGTCTACCATCAGAATTCTGGGAAACAGAAATTCTTAAAGGCATAGGAAATACAATAGGTTCCTTTGTTAAAGTGGCAGAAACAACAAAGAGGGGAAAATACAACACTTATGCTAGAATATATGCTTACATGAACATCACAGAGCCTCTCCCAGATACTATCGAACTGGAATATCATGATGAGTTATGGCATCACCCTATAGACTACGAACATATCCCATTTCGCTGCAGAAGATGCCACGAATATGGCCATCTTTTTAGGGAATGCCCCATTACGCTAGCTGAAAAGGAAAGGGAAGCAGAAAAAGGCGGGAGCAATGCAACAAGGAAAACAGGGGAAGAAAAAGAGGACTTCAGAGAAGTTCAAAGAAGAAGAAGAAGAGGAAGTAAAAAGATGCCGATGGGTAAACAAAAAGAAACCCAAAAAACAGAATCACAAAACATGTTTAAAGTCCTACAGGAACAAGGTTTGGAGACAGAGGTAAGCGAGGAAGAAGAAATAGAAGGAATGGAGGTAATAAATGAAAAAACAAAGAAAGAAACAGATAACATGAATAATGAACAGGGGGTAGAACCCCCAAGTGAAACCCAAGGAGATCAAGGAGACATGGAGATAGACCCAAAGAAAACAAAAGGAGAAGAAGAAGAACAAGAAATGGCGAGACTTCTACAGGAATGGAAAAGGCTTGATGAAAGATTCATCCCAGAAGAGCAAAAACAGAGATACAAAGAAGCATTTCAAAGATATAAGGAAAAAAAGAGACTAACAAAGGAGAAGGAAAATCAACAACCGGAGAAACAGGAAACGCAAAGCATAGGAGCGGGCAGCATTGGCAAGGGAGGCAAAAAAAGAGGGAGAAGAACGATGAGTGAAATGATACAAGAAGTGGGTGAGATGCTTGTTAACTCTGGAAGAGTGATTCCTCTCTCAGAGGTCTTCCAATCCCCCCCAAAACTGTTAAGATGATTATTACAAGCTGGAACATAAGAGGCCTCAACAGCAGAGGCAAACAAAGGTATTTGAATGAAAGATTGAAAAAAGAGAAGCCTAGTATAATGATAGTACAAGAAACAAAAATAAGTACTGTGAAAATGAGAGAAATTCTGAATAGAAATAGGAGTAGATATGAAATGATGGGACAGGATGCGATCAGAAGCGCAGGAGGTTTGATAATTATCTGGAATCCAGAGGAAATAAAATTTAGTAACTGGATGAGCTTCCCAAGAATTTTATCAGGAACAGCAAGTATAGTAGGAACGATGGAGGAGGTTATTATAACAGGAGTGTATGGACCTCATATTCAGAGTGAAAAGGAAAAATTTTTGCAAAATCTAAAAGCCTTGCGATGCCTAATACCAGGGAAACAATGGATAGTAGGAGGGGATTTTAATCTGATTAAAACCTCAGGCGAAAAAAGAGGAGGAACAAGGAGAATGGATAAGGTAATGGAACATTTTGGAGATCTCATAAGGGACCAAAACTTGATCGATATTCAAACCATCAATGGAATTCATACGTGGAATAATCGAAGAGGAGGAGCTAACCAAATAGCCTCTCGCCTTGATAGATTCTTAATCTCAGAACAAATAATGTTGAGGGATGTATTCATAGAAGCCACCATTCTTCCGATAGCAGGATCAGACCATTGGCCGGTTAAATTAGAAATAGACTTAAAGCAAAGGCCCCCCAACAAACCCTTCAGGTTCGAAGCTTTCTGGCTGAGAAATGAAGGACTGATGGAGAAGCTAGAAGAATGGTGGAGGATGAGCGATCAAAGAGGAAAAAATAAGATGCACACCTTTCAACTCAAACTGAAGGAAATGAAGAATAAGATAAAGAAATGGAATAAAGAAGAATTTGGGAACATTATGGAAGAAAAAAAGATACTAGAACAAAGAATGGAAGACCTTCAGCAGATGGACATCATAGAAGGAATAAAGGAGGAGAGAACAAAAGAAGAAGGTATGATATTAAACCAGCTAGAAGAAAGAAGGAAACAAGAAGAGATTTTATGGAAGCAGGAATCAAGGGTTCAGTGGCTTAGGGAGGGAGAGAGGAATACTAAGTTTTTCCATAAAGCAATGGTTCAGCATAGACAACGAAACAGAATATTCTCTATAAAAAACCAAGAAGGGCAAAGAGTTCTACAACATGAAGAAATTGAAAAAGTGCTGGTCAATCACTTCAAAGACATTCTGAGGGAACCGCAAACTAACAGATCAGATGCCATAGCAAAGATACTTAGAGAAATTCCAAATGTAGTCACAAGAGATCAAAACCTGGCACTCATGAGGAAAATCACCATGGAAGAAGTGGAGGATATTGTTAGAAACATGAAAAGGAACAAAGCTCCTAGTCCGGATGGGTATACTGTAGAATTCTTCCAAGCGGGGTGGAAGTTTCTTGCAGCAGAAGTTCTGGAAGTTGTAGAGGAGGCCAGAATAAATCAAAGAATATGGCCAGGAATAAACTCAACCCTTTTAACCCTTATTCCTAAAACTAATCAGGCAGAGCAAGCTGATGGCTTTCGCCCTATAGCCCTTTGTAACGTCATCTACAAGATAGTGGCATCAATTGTAGCTCAGAGACTAAAATTGATCCTGCCAAGTATTATCTCCCCAGAGCAAACTGGGTTTGTTGAAGGAAGGCAGATTTTGGATGGGCTAGTGGTGGCTCAGGAAGTAATCCACACACTGAAAACGAAAAAAGAAAAAGGTATGCTAATTAAACTTGACCTCTCAAAAGCCTATGATAGGCTAAGTTGGAAGTACCTAGAAAGGATTCTTAAAGCCTTTGGATTCTGTGATAGGTGGGTGAACTGGGTACTAAGCATGATCTCTACTCCAAATTTCTCTATTCTGCTGAATGGAGCGCCAACAACAACATTCAATGCTACAAGAGGCCTCAGACAAGGGGACCCCTTATCCCCCTTTCTCTTCATAATTGCAGCAGAAGGATTAGGTAGATACTTTAAAAAAGAATTAAGAGAAAGGAAAATTCAAGGCCTCAGATTATGGGGGAATCAAACCACAGTCACTCACCAACAATTTGTGGATGACATCATGATTTATTGCAAAGCTACCCTGAAAGAATTCAAAAGGATAAAGAAAATTCTAGGGATATTTATGGAAAGTTCAGGGATGGAGGTGAATAATGACAAATCCAGAACCTTTTTCTTTAATACTGTGGAACCTGTTAAGAATCATCTAACCAGGGTCATGGGATATAGGATAGGGGACCTCCCTACCAAATATTTAGGAACTATGTTAGACACATCTACCCTTAAAATAGGAAATTGGAAAAATATCCTTGAGAAGATCATGAAAAGGCTGGAAAATTGGACTTTCCGTGCTCTGAACCTAGCAGCAAGGGTAGTGCTGCTCAAAGCCACTATACAGGCTATTCCGATATATCCATTATCCGTGATGGCTGCCCCTAAAGGAATTTGTAATAAACTGGTAGAGATTTACAGAAAATTTCTATGGGGGTCCCGAAGCAACAAAATAAGTGGGCACTCTGTTCATGGAATAGTCTAACCAAACCCAAGGAAAAAGGTGGCTTAGGCCTCAGAGACCCATGGACCTTAAATCAAGTACTCGTTGCCAAATTAAGATGGAGATGGCTACAAGGGGGGCCGGATTTATGGAAAGAAATCTAGACTGCAAAATATAATATGCCTCTCACCCCTGAAGAAATTCTAAGGGAACAAAATATGCCTCGGGGATCGGATATATGGAACTTATCCACCCAAAGCAGGGACTTAATAGATAGACATATATTCTGGGAAATAAGAGGAGGTCAGATAGCGAGATTTTGGGATGAAGCCTGGCAGCAAAGGGAGAAAATGCTGAACCTTCAAGGTATGCAAGAAATCTACAGAACAGGTGTGGATAGAGGCCTCCTTACGGTTAAAGATTACTGGACTGCAGAACCTGGAAATGAGGAATGACGAGAATGGAAACCTCTGGAGGGATGGAAAAGGAATGCAACAGAAGATCAAAAAACAACATTCGGAAAGGAAATGGACTCCAGGAAGATAAAAAAGAGAGATGGCAGAGACATCCTCCGATGGGGCAAAGAAACGAAAGGGATATTTTCCATAAAAGAAGGCTACAAAGTTAAAACCCAGGATGATCCAGGGGAGGAAGAACAAAAGTGGAAAAGGATATGGAGAACAAAGTGGTGGCCGAAGATTAAACTGTTTGCATGGTTGGTAGGAAGAAAGTGGGTTTTAACATGGGACAGAATTCAAAAAAGAGGCTTCTCAGGCCCAGCAAGATGTTGCCTCTGTAATTCAGAGGAAGAAGATCAGGAACACCTGCTTAATGGATGCAGCGTAGCACAATTCCAGTGGGAGCAAACGAAAAGTCTATTCCCGACAACAGCAAGAAACCCGCGAGACATAATTCAAACCCTTAGCGATTGGGGAGAAGGAAAGTTTCAAAGCAAAATAGTTAGAAGAGCGTGGAGCATATCAGCAGGCTTCAATGTATGGAATCTATGGAAGGAACGAAATAGTTGAATATTTAAAGGGAAGTCCTCAGGTCCGGAGGAAATCTGGAAGAGAACGCTAAGGCAAATAAAAGAGTCAATCCTAGCGGAGAATTGGCCAGATGAGGATTGGAAAACTACGGAAGCTGAAATAGAGATTCTAAAGAAGCTCAATGTAGAACAGGGGATGATCTACCATCAAAAATCCAAGCAGAACCATCAATCAGCAAATCAAAGTCGTGCGATTTATAGAAAGCCTCCAGAAGGGTTTATTAAACTCAATTTCGACGGAGCTGCTAAAGGGAATCCTGGACCAGCGGGTTTTGGTGGAATATTCAGAAATGGAGAAGGGGTTACAGAATGGATCTATGTTGAACATGGAGGAACAATGACCAATAATGAGGCAGAATTCATGGTTGTATATCAAGGCCTTAAAATTGCCATAAGAAATGGTTATAAGAAGTTAGAAATTGAAGGGGACTCCACCTTGGTTATTAATTCGATAAGGAAATTAATCCAAGGAAAGAATTGGGAGAAGGTAGTGAAAAGTTGGCGAAGTGCTAGCACAATCCGAGATATAGGGGAAATGTTGACAGGAATCGACTTCAAGATCACTTCGCATGTAAGACGAGAGCGCAATAAACCCGCAGATTGCCTGGCGAATTGGGGAAGCAAAGAACAAATGGAGCTAATCGATGACAGCTGGACCAATCAGGTAATGCTGGCAAGATGGGACGGGCTAAAACAGCTCATTAGTAAGGATAATCATGATGCAGAACATGCATAATTACAACCCCGCGTGGAGAGGGAGAAGGAGATTAAGGCTTCATCCGGTGGCAATAAGGAGAGGACAGAAGGGCGGCGCCCTAATCGCCCTGTCAGCAATAATTAATGATTTCGCAGCGAGACAGGGACGCGGCCCAAAACAAAAACTGATTCACAATCCCAAAGCTATCATTCAAGGTAATAGTGGCATGCGCAAGGGGGAGCATTCTCATCATACGAGCAAAGGTGGTAGGGAAGCTATAAGGAGGAACACATGAAGAATGTCTAACAGCAGAAACTCGAAGAAGGTGGCGAGTGAAGCGGCGACCTGGAAGAGAACCCCTAATCAGTGCCTCAAACGTTCGAAAATGGGTGAGCGAAGAGATAAGGCTGTCCAAGAGGAGAAGGTCGCGGCTGAGGGCAGGCACTGCGAATGGGACAGGGCTAAAATCGAAATCGAAAGCTCGGAGGAGTTAGATTGCAGACAGGATAAAGAACCCAGAGGCAAGCGATTCGAAACTGGGCAGAGCAGTAGAGGCTCGAAGCAAGTTAAGGAAGGAGAAGGGCGAAAAGAACAGATGAAGAGAGGAAGAGGACGCCCCCGTCAAGCCACCAGTAATGCGGAGGGTAACAGGACACAGAAAAGACGTAAAAGAAGGAATAGGTCTATCAGCCGGACTGTGCACGAGGCTGAACAAGCCTATAACCTGGATTCAAATGAAAACATAAGGAACATTATCGACGCCATGGAGGAGAAGGTGTTAGAGGAGCCCTCTGATCTAGAAATGAATGATTGGTCCCTGCAGCTGCCGGACCCCGGTCACACGCAAGGCAGACTCACTTTGTACCGCCGCGCACTTCACACTTACTGGGTCCTGAAGCACCTCCTGGCCAAGGCCATGGAGCAGGTCGCGGCTGAGATGGTGGAGATGGCGCAGGACACAACGGCGGCGAAAAAGGAAGTCGCAAATGTGGAGGAGCTGGTAAGGCAACAGAACGAACTCCTCAAGGAAATCAAAGCTATGCTGAAGGAGCAGAGGAAAGACAGAGTCAACATCAACGTCGACTGAGGACCTGCAGCGATGCGAAAGGCCTCGTTTTTGCTTCTTTTTCCCTTTTTGAATGTCAAATACCCTGTTTATTTGAAGCTTCATCTGGTTTGCCCTAGAGGCAGTAGCTCAGGGGGTTAGTCTAATTGGAACGAGCATAATTTAGTTAGGGGGATAAATCTGGGTGTAGAAGGCTTTTTGTGTTCTTACCAGTATGACAGTAACCAGTTTTGAAAACAGTATTGACTCTTGTAAGTATAGGATCCAACAGATCTGGTTTCCCTATGGGGCAGATTGAGGAGCCTAAGTTTTGTATTTTTATAAATATTTGTAGATAATAAAACTACCGCAGTTCAGGAAAAAAAAAAACATATTATAATTTATTATATATTATATATTTTATTTATTATTATAAGAGATGAGAAAGAGAGAGAGGAGAGATGTTATGTAACTAATTACATAATTTTACATAAATTGGAACAACTCTATAATTCTTGTTTTTATTAGAATTTCATCGCATAGACTATTAGTTTTTTTTAATGTTGTCAATTTACAAGTTGACAGTTTTTCAAAAATCAACGAAAATTCCATAAGCAATGAGATATAGAATATTTACATTGGATGATTTGTGAGCTCCATATTTGCAAAAAAAATATATTAATAATTTGCAAAAGATGTTAAAAAAATGAAAGATAATAGAAAAAATTATCATTGTGGAGTGGAATTTTAGACTTGAATGAAACAAAATAAATAAACTAAGGTAAAAGAAATGTAAGTTTCAAATATATTATTAATTTGCAAAAGACATTAAATTAAATGAAATATAATAGAAACAAATATGTGGGTGAAGTGGAATTCCAGGATTGAACGAAACTAATCAACCCAACAAAGGTAGAAAAAAAAAAAAAAAAAGTTTGTATAGAGTTGATAAATATTGGGATTCAATGCCCTCCCTATTTGGCAAAGGAATGAGAGTGATAATGATGATAATATTCAAATGCTTGTGGTTATTTCTTTCCTCTTCTGAAGAAGAAGCCAAGAAACAAATTAATTTGAAACTTCCGTTATATTTCATTTCTTCTATCCTCTAATTTCCCTTTACTTCTTTGACTTTCTCATTTTGATGATCCAAACAATAATTGTATTGATATTGATAGACACATAATATTTATATAACATTATATATGTTATATGTTTTTTTTACTGAGCTAGAAATATTTATGTTAAATATCAAATTTTACAAACATTTACAGCTACATATGTCTCCCCCTCACGGAACAACAATCCTATGAACTAATAAAATATGACTTGAACTAAATGCATCATAATAAAAGAAATATATTCCAAAAAAAATGAAACATTTTCCAAAAAGTTATAACCATATCATTTAAACAATTTACTAAGTTGTATAAGTAAATTTTCTCAATAAAATCATTAAATATCAATTCAAATGATTTTCGTATCTAATTTTATTAATCATAATAAGTTAAAAAA
>APFE030579682.1:11046-27962 GCA_000404065.3 Pinus taeda
AAAAAGTAATTTTAATTATTTATTTTCAATAATAATTGAATAACCATAAAAATTTATCCATTTATTTGAAGTGGAAATATCTGCATAAAACATCATAATTGAGCGTTTATTGGTTTAAATTAATTAAAAAATAATAAATATTTTCAAATATCTATAAATTTAACAAATTTTCTAATTAATCATATTTGTAATATAGTTAAAGTTAAGGATGGCTTAGTATAAAAAAAAAAGTGGTCACTTACTAATTTGGCATACGCCAAACATATTGTTGACACCTAATCATGGGGATTGGGTGAATAGTTGTAAATAGTGTAAATAATAAATAATGGAAAAGGAAGAGTCATCAGGAGATGAAAGCCAAGAGTCACTCCCTCACATATATAACTATGAGCAATCTAAGTGAATAAACAGATTTCATATGAGGAGTTACCTCGTGGCCTGACATGGTACCAAAGCCAACTCCATTTTTGGCTTCTCTGCCTTTGTAACTCCCTTCTGGCTATTTTACAAAACTGACACTTATGTCATACTCCTCAGGCCTCTGCCATACTCCTATATTCCTTCCATTATTCTCTGCTTTCTGCATCATTTCTCTAGGCGTTGTAATGAAGTGAAGGTTGGACTTTGTTATTGTTTGATGAAGAGTATGTTGTGTTGAAGGATGATGATGTTGTGCAATGACTTCTTGGGTAAGCGTAGACTGTGTTGGCTTCCTGCATATGTTGGTATATAATTTGTCGACTGTACATTGAAGTTTTTGGATGTTCAATGAATTTTTTGGTGCATTATGACTATGCATTGTCCTGGTTGAAAAGGCCGACAATATTGTGTTTTTTAAATGCCAAGTGATGAATGAAGGTCGATCATGCTTTGAGTGACAACGTTTTCTCCATATACACTTTCTGTGCATTCATTTCCTCCACCTATGACTCTTTTAATGTTGTATGCACAGTTATTACCACCAAACGATGTCTCCATACCACTCTCCGTCCAGTCAAAAACACTGCTCCCAAATGTTGCTCTCTTTGCGCACTATCTCGGCCCTCAGTCGCATAGTTGTAACTCCCTCCTGCATAGTTGGCCTCACATACATTGGCTCGATCCGGTCCCCTCCCCATTGCATTTCTTTTATGGTCACTACGGTCCCATTCAGTTGTATTTTCCATACATGCAGTCTCCCTGTGGCTCCCATTCACAGGTATGTGTTGACACTCCACCACTGCGTTAACTCCACACCGCTACTCAGTTCATAATATACTTTGTTCATAATAATGCTATCATAATAACGTTGTCATATACTTTGTCCATAATACGCTCAGTTCATATACTTTGTCCACCACATACTTTATCTGCATATATTTACGCTGCCCCACCTGACTTCCAGCATATATTTAATGTTGTCCATACATTTGACGATGTCCAGTTGTGTGTATGCACAATTTCGTTGGTAAATACTCCACAGTCTTTGTGTATGCACAGTTTTGTTGCCACTTCTCCCCATGGCATTACACAGTTATGTAAGGGAATTAACCACCCGACAATCGGCCTCTAATACTGTTGGTCCATAGTTGGCCCTTTTTTTCCATCGGACTGTCCAATTAATACCCCCTCCCCCATACATTCCTCATATATATTCCTCATTATTTGTTTCCAAAGTTAAACAAAGTCTTCTACCAGAAGTGCAATTTTTTTATGGTACACGGATTTTAAAATGAATTCATTGATATTTATTATGGGAGTGGCTCTCACTGGCAAGGATAACTATCCTAAAAGGTCATGGAAAGGAGTGTGTGTTGGAGAAGGAGACAAAGAACCAAAAAAGCCTACCTCAGATAAGAAATTTTCCATTTCGGAAAATAAGAACGGCAAGGCTTATGTCTTGATTGCAGCATCAGTAAATGAAGAGGTGAGTTGCCATATTTCTTCATTTTCAAATGCTTTCGAAGCCTTACAAAAACTGAAGGAACTCTATGACTCACACTCTGCACTTGGAGTTGTTCAAATCATGATTAAATTGTTCAGAATTGAATTACAAAATGATGATCCTCTTGCTCTTGCATCAGAAGTAAAATCTATATGCATGATATCAAAGTCACTAATGTTGAACTAGACATTTCGCTGATAGCTTTTTTCAAGGCACTTTATCCCACTTACTCAACTTATGTTGATTCATTGCAAGAAAATGGAAACCTCAAAGAAATTACCTTTGACTCCCTTGTGAATAAATTTGTTGAAAGAGAGAAAGATTTTGGGAAGAAGACAAGTCCTCAGTCTTCTGAAGAGGCTTTGTGTCTTGCACATAGAGAGAAGAATCTTGCTCAATATTCTTCCAGAGGAAGAAGAGGAAGAAGAAATTTCAAAGGCAGGGGGGGTAGACACTCTCAATGAGAAAATTCATATTTGCATTGCATACATTGCAATAGAGATGGATCACATGATGCATCCACATGTAAGTTACGTTGGGACAGAATTGAGCAGGAACGAAATCAACCCAAAGGTAAAACTAATGACAAAGAGAAAGGTAAAGCGCCTGAATTTGCTCACTATGTTGTGGCACATTGTATTATTGTAGTAAATGAAGACTTATTTAATGCTTCACTTTCTTCTTGGAAAAATGATTGGTTTCTTGATTCAGGAGCAACATGCCACATGAATTTTAGAAGAATTTTTTTTGAAGAATTTACTGACAATGTTGATGGAGAAGTATACTTTGCAAACAAATCAAACTCAAGCCATCAGGGCTTGGCACAATCAGGCTTAAATTTCCTAGTCTTCTAGACTTTCTTTTGCATGATTTTTTATATCTCCCATAGCTGAGTAGCAACTTGTTGTCCTTGGTCCACATCCGCCATCAAGGACACTCTAGTAATATGTTTGATGGAAAGGCTGAGGTGAGAACAGAATCATATCACTCACTTGTCATGATAGGGATAGAAGAAGAAAGGCTTCTCAAGTTGCAAGGTACCTCTGCTCGTGTGAAAAATTTCTGATACAATTCTCATTATGATGAAGGTACAATTCCATCAAGTTTATTATGGCATGTTAGATTTGGACACCTGAACTATGACAACCTCCACTTGTTGAATAAAAATGGTGTTATTGGTTTGCCTACAATTCATAGGAAACTTAAGCAATGTTATGCTTGTATTCTAGGAAACTTAAGCAATGTGATGCTTGCATTCTAGGAAATAATAGCAAACAGTCTTTTCATGATTCACATTCCAAAGCACATAGAAAAATTGAACTATTTCATTCAGATTTATGTGGTCCAATGCCTATTCCTTCTACAAATGGAAATAAATATATGATGACATTTATTGATGACTACACCAGAATTTCTTGGGCTTATTTATTTAAGGAAAAATCTGATGCTTTTCAAACGTTGAAGAACTTTCATACATGGATTGAAAATGATGCACAATCTCATATTGGCTCTATTCGCACTAATAATGGAAAATAATACACTTCAAATGAATTTGAAAACTATCTTCTCCAACATGGGATCAAACATCAAACAAATGTGCCTTATAATCCCCAACAAAATGTAGTAGCTAAAAGAATGAATAGGACAATCTTAAATATGGTGCACTCCATGATGTTTTTCAAGAATGTAAAATTTATGTTTTGGGCTGATGCAGTTCTATGTGCTGTATATGTAAAGAATAGATATCCATCTAATACTATTATAAACAAGACTCCTTATGAAATGCGGTATGGCCACATTCCTTCGGTAAAGAATCTCAAGGTCTTTGGTTCCACCTATTACTCCTTGATACCGAAGGTACATAGAAACAAAATTGGTGCAAGGAGTCATAAGTATCTTCTTGGGGTATTCAAACACCTCCAAAGCATACCGTCTCTATGATAAAGTTAATAAAAAGTTTGTTTTATCTAGATATGTAATCTTTCATGAATCATTCAAATCTAACAATGTTGTAATTGCTTGTATATATTTGCAAATGCAAAATCATTTCAAGAATTTGATAATCAGATTCCATATCTTGAAGGGGGGATTCCTCTACTGGTCAATCTATGTAATCTTCTTCTGAATCACTCTCTCCCCCACATGAAACTCCAACCATTGATGATACTTTGAGTGATGTGATTGAAAAAATTGGGACACTCAATATTGATTCAGTGCCAACTCAATCAACTGAGCAGCTTGGACCATCTTAGAAAGGTCCCCCAAAGTGGCTGACAAAGACACTTGAAAGTGTTCATCTTGATGAGGCTGGAAAGACAGGAACAAGAAATTCAACGAGGCAAACTGGAGGTGATGTAGATGACTCTGATTCCCTTGTTGATATGGATGTTTCTTATGATTGTGAATTGAATTTGTTTGCATATTTTGAACCAAATTCCTTCAAAGAAGCTGCTCTCATGATGAATGGAAAGAAGCGATGCAAGAGTATAATGCCTTGATAAAGAATGGCACTTGGAAGCTGGTTGATCCTCCATTGGGAACAAAACCAATTGGCTGCAAGTGGGTCTACAAGAACAAGTATAAAGTCGATGGCTTACTTAACAAGCACAAAGCCAGGCTTGTGGAAAAAGGCTTTGTACAAAAGGAAGGGTTTGATTATGAGGAGACTTTTTCACCCACAACAAAATGGGCTACCATCCAGACACTCTTTGCCCTAGCAACACAAAACGGTTAGAAAGTCCATCAAATGAATGTAAAAACTGCTTTCTTGAATGGAGATCTAAATGAGAATTTTTTTATGTCCCAGCTTGAAGGATTTGTTGTGAAAGGACATGAACATAAATTATGCAAACTTATGAAATCCTTGTATGGCCTCAAGCAAGCACCGAAGGCCTGGCATGAAAAATTAACTGAGCATCTTCTGAAACTCAATTTCAAACATTATGATCTTGATGATGCAACTTTTTTTGTAAAGAAAGTTGGCAAAAAATTTGTATATCTTGTGGTATACGTAAATGATCTTTTGATGAAAGGGAAAAATGAGAGCTACATTGCATTCATAAAGAATGAATTGAGGAAAGGTTTTGAAATGACTGATTTGGGCTATGTTCATTACTATTTTGGTATTGAAGTAACTCAACATCCGAAGTCTATATTCCTTTCTCAAAAGAAGTACATTGGAAATCTGTTGAACAGGTTTGGAATGACTGAATGCAATCCTCTAACTAGTTAAATGGAACAAAAATTAAAGCTCACATCCATTGAAGGAAAAAAAATTTGAGGATGCAACAAAGTATAGACAACTTGTAGGAAGTCTCAACTACTTAACTACTACCAGACTATACATTTCGTTTTTTGATGGAATCCTCTCCAAATTTATGAAAAAGCCTTGTGAGGGACATTGGTCTATTGCAAAAAGAGTTCTAAAGTACTTGAAGGGAATTCAAGACTTTGGACTCAACTATACACAGGTGGGCGACTTCATCTTGATTGGATACTCTGATTCAGACTTCGATGGAGACAAAGAAACTAGGTATCTACTTCTGGTTATGCTATGAGTCTTGGATTAGGAGATATCTCCTAGAGATCACGCAAAAAATCAGTTCCAGCAAATTCCACAACAGAGGCAGAATATGTGGCAGTAGCTGAGGCAACAAAAGGAATTGTGTGGCTTAGGAAAATTGTGGAATATCTGCAGGTAAACAAGTACATTCAACTCCACTCATGATTGACAACACCTCTACAATAAATTGGGGAAAGAACCCAAAGTTCCATGATTGAACAAAGCACATCAATATAAAATACCATCTGATTCGACATCATGTTGAGGCCAAGAAAATCCATCTACGCCATTATTCCACTAATGAGCAGATTGTAGACATATTCACCAAATCACTTGGAAGAAAAAATCTTGAAAGATTCAGAACAATGGTTGGACTCATCAATATCCCTTCAAATTAAGGGGAGGAATGTTGACACTTAATCATGGGGATTGGGTGAACAGTTGTAAATAGTGTAAATAATAAATAATGGAAAAGGAAGAGCCATCGGGAGATGAAACCCAAGAGTCACTCCCTCATGTATATAACTATGAGCAATCTAAGTGAATAAACAAATTTCATTTGAGGAGTTACCTCTTGGCCTCATACATACATACATACATACATACATACATACATACATACATACACACACACACACACATATATATATATATATATAATATGAGATAAACAAACATGACCACCACTTTAACACCACTATAGTATCAATACCATCTCTTTAATAACACATAATATAATATGAGTGGTATTAATCCCTTGGCAACATAGAATCCTATATGCGCTTGTGACTGGAGAGCAGAGCAGGTTCAACTAGTGAAGGCTCAACAAACTTTGTGAGTGTGTTCTTGCTTGAAGATCTGGTACCACATCGAAAAAGTGATGAGTGGGAGGGAGATCACTCAAAGTGAAACATGGCAAAAGTAGTAGCTGTTAACCCACTTGTAGAAAAAAAAAATCATATGGTCGCAGAAAATCTCTTTGAAGAGGTATCACTAATTATTAATTTTAGAAAGGACTTTCAATTTTTAAGCGATGATCTTTCTTTCATTAAATGGCTTTTGACAAACGGAACTCTAGTTCATTGTCTAATTGGCTTGACAGTCTTAAGGATTTTGTTGCTGATGTTGCCTACTAGAGGAATGTGGAACAGTTGATAACATATTTTCCAAACTGAAATTACGACTAAAGATGGGCCACAAAATTAGGGAATTAAAGGAACAACTCAAGTAGACCCAATGGGTCAATGTTGATAATCTCAAATTGCTTACCTCTGCTTTAGATGTGAATGTTCATGGTCAGGCAAGGGATGAATAAAATT
The DNA here is from genome assembly GCA_000404065.3 of Pinus taeda. NCBI lineage: Eukaryota > Viridiplantae > Streptophyta > Pinopsida > Pinales > Pinaceae > Pinus > Pinus taeda. The sequence goes on from APFE030579682.1 coordinate 17,852, forward strand.
TTAATAGAACGCGAGAAATATCTTATGCTCATCTTCAATAATCATAGATTATGGGCATGGATGGCAATATTAAAGTGATTACAGAATGGATTTTGAAGGAAGACAACCCTCGAGTCATTGTCATTGTGGGAACGGGAGGACGGGGCAAAAATCTTCTACTACACCAAGTTTTCAACAACGAAGAGATATAGAAATGCTTCAACTGTGAGGTTTAGTTTACAGTTTGTCAGACATTCGACCAATAATCAAATAAGCCAAAATACAATTTAAAAAGGTATTTTCCTTTATTTCTATTAAAAAAACATGTTTTATTTTATTATTTTAACTATTATTTTATTATTTCCCTTAGGAGGCCCATTTTAGACCTCAAAATTCTCCTAATGTCTAAAGACATCATTGATGTGTTCCCAATGGCCATTGAGACAAATTAAAATTGATTTTCTTTACCTTTAAGTAGGTTGCATTGGAGAATAATACCATGGAAAAAACCATGGGTTATCATATACCTACAGCCCTAAAACCACCAGTAACTTGATTGAGTCAAGCTCACCTAAACCACCCTAACAATACCCCCTTTAAACAATAAAATTTCGATAATGGTATTATCATCATTTGTCAGCTGAAGAAAAATGATTAACAGGAGTATGCTGACAACGGGAGTGTCAGTGTTATCATGTATTGGCTGATAGCGGGAATATCAACACCGGAAATAAAATTTCAATTTCAATTTTTGAAATGCTCTAACAAATTCCACGCCAACAAAAAAAAAACATTATTAAAATAAAAAATTCAAATGCGCTGACAATGGGAGTAGTAGCACATTTATGTAAAAATGGCTAGTTAAAACTTTGTTTTTTCCGTACAACATAGTAATTTCAGGCACACTTTCTAGAAAAATGAGAGCAAAATTTTCAAGACCGCAAGAGGTTTTTGTCAGCAATAGGCCCATTTATAGAAACCTCTCTCGATTTTTTAACACCTATCACGGTTTTGGATTTTCGAAGGGATCACTAGATCCCATTTTTCAGGATTTTATGAGGAAAAAAACTCATGGACATTTGTTGACTTGGATGCAACCTCACCATAATTGACTTGTTGATCCTTATCTCCAGCCATGACTCCAGAAACAACATGAAATTTAGACACAGATAGGATTGGAAAGTTTTATATGCATGTATTTGAGATGTGCATTGTGATTTTTAGACTTCGTAAGTAAAGTTTTGTTAGAAACTGATTTTTAGTTACTTTGTCTTTTTTATAAAGACAGAGACTGTGTAATGAAGAGGGGGGAATACTTTGAAGGTCAAACCTGGTGTATATTATTTTGATATTAATAGAACTTGTTGCAAGAAGTATTACATCATTTCAAAGATTCATGTGTTGAAGGTTTCCGGTTAGTTTCTTATGGTGTTTTTCCTTTTTCTTTGTCAAAGCTTGAAATCATTGATCTTCAGTAATTTGAATAAAGGTTAAGAAACAAAATTATTTGTAAATGGTCTATTTGAGGTTATTCAAATTTCCTATATGCTTTTCCACTTAAATGTCAATTGCAGAATTCACGTGGTTGCTCTATTTTTTTTAGGTTTACTTTTATTGTCTCATACCATCGATCATTAATGATTTGTCTAAGAAATCTACAACTATCTTGCCTCTATTAAACTGGCTTGTATTGACGGTCGCTAGTGTCTTTGTGTCAGAGATGGCATAATATTTTCACATATTCCAAAAAAAATTAATTCATTCTTTGATAAATCTGGCCACAAGACTCAATTGCAAACCTACTACTACAGTGACCTAGAGTAGTTGAGTTTTTTTGGGAGAGATCCCTCCCTAGATTGAAGAGCCAACTTTCATCCTCAAAGAAATTCAAAGTTACCTTAGAGATTTTCCCACATTCAAGTTTTCACTAAGAAATAACATACTTTATTAAAAATAAAATGAAATCTAACCCATTTTAAATTATTAAAAATGAAATTTTGAAAAAATGTTAAATATGTTGAATGAATAAACAAATTTTATTTATTGAAAACTTCTATCCACTTAAAAATAAAACTTGACTTAATTTTGATATAACATATACTTCTTCGAGTACATAGAAAATGATAACCAACCATTTTTCATATATAAAGCAAAATGAAACGTGTCTCCTTTTTTAATGTATTAAAAGTAAAATGAAATTTAATCTATTTTAAATTATTAAAAATGAAGTTTCAAATATATTAAAAATTGTTGAATTATTGAACAAAGTTTACTTATTAAAAACTATTTGTAATAATTAAAAAAGCTCAACTCATTTTTTATTATATACTAATAACCATTTTTACACATTAAAATAAAATAACATATAAATAATTTATATTTTATTTACTATTTATATTTCATTACATAAGATTTTTCAATATAAATTTTTATTACATATGCCGACATCTTTAATTGCCAAAACAAATTTAGAAAGAATATCACATCAAAATTTATCTCTCGATTGCGTTTGGAAACCATCATACAAAACCGCTAATCTTATCAAAAGATTTTTTTGTAATATATTAATTTATTTTTAATAAAAAATAATCAATATACATTTAAAAATCAATCAATCAAAAGAGTAGTGGTAACCAGTTAACTGATTTGTTTAAAAAAAAAATGAGTCAAATTATTCTTAAGCATAGTGGTGGACGGTTGTTAGAAGACAACCAATCTGAATAAAAAAAATCAAATTAGTCAAATTATCTTAAAAGGTGTGGTGGTGACGGTCAACTAATTTGTACGAAAAGCAGCAGTAGACACCACCACACCACCTCCCTTGTTAGTACAAACTCGTTTGTTCTCATTTTTTTCCAAATAAAAAAAAATATCTTTCATTAGGGGAGAGACTCCATTAGGTACACACGTCCACGTAGACCAACATTTATGCGACGTAACCTAGGTGAGGTGTCGTATGACACTTGTCCTCCACCATGCGACACCTGGTCTCCATGCATCGTGACCGGTTAAACTGTTTTAGGGCATGTTAAGTCTCCTCAACATCACTTTCAACGGTTGTTGTTTCGTCCACTGCCTTATTATGTTCGGGTCGTTCACTTGCTCGTTTCTCCCCCCGAGTACTTGCGTGATGTTGTTGGTGTCCTTGGCCCTGGAAACATTGGGTTATGGTGTTTGTTTGTTGTTGCTTCGAGAGGCTGTGAGGATGTTGTCTACGAGTTAGTTTGCAACATTGGACCCATTTCTCTTCCCCGTATCATGTATTTGCCTGGTTATTCGTCTGCAGAGGTCCCTGTGGTGGATTTAGTTCGGCTCAGTGCAGGTTATGACAATTTCGTGCTCCGAAGGGTTTAACAGGGAAATTTCTAAGCTAAACAATCGATTTTTGCTCATTTTATACAGTTTTTTTGGAAGTTTTTCACAGTCTAACCCCATGGTAGACCTGTCTTGTAGGTCACTATGCGGTTTGCAGTTGGAGTTGGAGTTGGGGTTCCTGTGGCACGTTGGAGTTAGGTTTCCTATGGCGCACTGGCTTGGAGGAAGCCATCAAATAAGGTAGGACATTGTCCTACCAGCCGAGTATTTGTGTTTTTTAACACATTAAACTTGTTGGATTATTTTGCCTTTCTACTTACATGCCTGTGTTTTTTAACATTTGTCTAAATTGTGGGTTTTTGGTGGGTTTTGTGTAAATTGTGGGTTTTGGGTGGGTTTTATGTAAATTGTGGGTTGTGTGGGTGTGCTATATGTAGTGGGAACAATGGTTGGCAATGATGGGCTCTCCTCTTAGCGGGCTCAATGAAGTGGGATATGTGGGATTCAGCCATACTTGTGACTCGCTTTGTCGGCTATGTGAGGGTGTTGTGTGTGTTGTTATGTTTGGTGCTTATTGTGAACATTGGGTATGTGTCTGTGTGAGTAGTGTAGCTCAATGTGTATCTGGAACACTTTCAACTTGTCTAAATTGTGGGTTTTGTCTGAATTGTGGGTTTTAGTTTATCAAAGATATCTTTATTTTCATATTTGAGTTGTAATGGCAAAGAGGTCTAGAATTTTTGAATTATGCCATACTTGCGACTGGATCTGTTGACTATGTGAGGGTTTTGTATGTATTGATATGTCTGGTACTTATTATGAATGTTGGGTATGTGTCTGTGTGAGTAGGGTAGCTCAATGTGTCTCTAGAACACTTTCATCTTGTCTAAATTGTGGGTTTTAGTTTATGAGAGATAACTTTATTTTCATATTCGAGTTGTAATGGCGAAGAAGTCTGGAATTTTGTTAATTATGCCATACTTGTGACTGGCTCTATCGACTATGTGAGGGTGTTGTATGTGCTGCTACATCTGGTGCTTACTCTGAATGTTGGGTATGTGTCTGTGTGATTAGTGTAGCTCAATGTGTATCTGGAACACTTTCAGCTTGTCTAAATTGTGGGTTTTGTCTAAATTATGGGTTTTAGTTTATCGGAGATATCTTTATTTTCCATATTTGAGTTGTAATGGCGAAGGATTCTAGAATTTTGTGAATTATTCCATACTTGCGATTGCCTTTGTCAGCTATGTGAGGGTGTTGTATGTGCTGCTATGTTTGGTTCTTATTGTGAATGTTGGGTAAGTCTCTGTCTCAGTAGTGTAGCTCATTGTGTATCTATAACACTTTCAGCTTGTCTAAATTGTGGGTTTTAGTTTATCGAAGATATCTTTATTTTCATATTTGAGTTGTAATGGTGAAGAAGTCTGGAATTTTGTGAATTATTTGTGGGTTCAACTACTCTATTGTGTGCATTACTCTATTCCATTTGTGAATTATTACCCTGTAACAAATGCTAGAAGCACAAGGGGGTTATGTTGAAGAAACTATCGTTGGTTTGAAGACATTGTCTGCAGATTCAAACTTTTTATTCCAAGTGTGTTAATTACTTTTGGCTATAGTACTTTCTACATGCGTTTAAATTTAGAAATAGTGTTAGTGTTATAACGATGTCTCTATAAATTGTGTATTAATTTCTAGATGACTCTCCATGAATTTTTTTAATATGACATAGTAGTCAAATAAATGGAAACCAAAGGGTTGCTTACTGATGAATATGGGATTGGTACTATATAGATAGCTTATATTTGGTTGTATATCTTACTTCACTTGGCTAATGTACTGCCATTAGTATAAGTAGTAGCCTTGGAGATATCATTAGGTTGACTAGTGGCCTATTCCTTTATATGTGTGCTCTGAATGTTCCTGTATTCCCATAATAATGGTCATACATAAGCATATAACACTTAATAAGAGTCAATTAGGCAGTAATGGATGGTATTGTACATAAGAACTCTAGCTACTTATATATCACCAATGTTCTAGTTCCATATCAAAGATTAGCTGTATGAATACATATGGAAATAACTATGAATAAAGGAGAATCGATATGGCTAGTAACTATACATGGTGTAGGGTTACTCTATTCAATATACTCATATCATGCAAGTATAATCAAGATATAAAGCATATAAGTAATCAGAAATAAGCTAGTATCACTTCCATGATTTCACTGCTTAGCTAAAAGTACAACTTATATAACTACAAGTAATTACATAATATATGATAGTTTACTCAATCAAACTATGCTTGCAAGTTGGTTCTTATCAAATTTTCTTGTTACTTTCCCTGTATCATACTTATCCCTTGTATCTACATAATCAAATCATATACTATATGGTGGGTTACTCCTCTCAACCTGATTACAGCTCATAGATCTAATGAGTAGTAAGCCCATATCATATAGGATTATTGTATTCTATTCATACCATAGTGTTTGTTAATTCAAAGTTTTTATTACTAATATCTTAATTACTTCTAGTTATAGTACTTTCCAATTGAGTTTAAATTTAGAAATAATGTTAGTGTTATAAAGATGTCTCTATAAATTTTGTACTAGTTTCTAGATGAATCTCCTTGAACTTTTTCATGCATTACCATGTTCCATTACTATGCATTACTGCCGTGTGCAATTGTGAATTATTTGTGGGCTCAACTACTCTATTGTGTGCACCACTCTGTGACATCTGTGAATTATTACCGTGCAGTAAATGCTAGAAGCACAAGGGGGTTATGTTGAAGAAATTGTCGTTGGTTTGAAGAAACTATTTGCTAATTCAAAGTTTTTATTGCCAGTGTGTTAATTACTTATGATTATAGTACTTTATAATTGAGTTTAAATTTAGAAATAGTGTTTGTGTTATAAAGATGTCTCTATAAATTATGTACTACTTTCTATATGATTCTCCATGAATTTTCTTATGCTTTTCAATTAGTATTTTGATCTATGTAACTCTGTATTCTCAACAATTCAAGCATGAGGAATTCATGTTGGTGAGTCTCGCCTCTATTATATGGTACTATGTCTCTATTATATGTTATTGTGTGCATTATTGTGTGCCCTTGTGAATTATTTGTGGGTTTGACTACTCTATTGTGTGCATTACTCTATGACATTGTGAATTAGCTTTAGTGATTGTATGTTGTTTTATGGAACTATGTACCTAGGACCAGAGACGAGCAAGTAAATAGCTCGAACAGAATAAGGCATCTGACGAAACAATAATCATTGAATGTGATGTCAAGGGGACATAGCATGCCCTAAACCGGTTAAACAATCACGATGCATGGAGGACAGGTGTCGCACAGTTGAGGACAGGTGTCATACGACACCTCACCCAGGTTACATTGCATAAATGTTGGTCTACATGGACCCGTTCACCTAATGGCGTCTGCCCCAAGTCAAACCCAAATCTCGGCATACACCATAACATATACACATCATAAAATCATCATCATAGATCTATAAACCATAAGCAAATTATTCAATATATAGTCATTTCAGATCTAATAGATCTGATCCCTTAACATATGCCTTGGTTCACACCTATTTCAGATCAAACCAATCATCAAAACCCCAATAAATTCCCCATTAGCACTTTTATCTCTATCTCCTTATATGGCTTAGGCCTTAGCCAATACCTTAGGCCAATTCCGTAGTTATGCCGATGGTATTATTTGACGAGATAAAATATTCATTTTCGCACTCATTACTATGGGCCAATAGCATAGTAAAGACACCTGGTATTGAGAATACTATCGTGCAGAAACTGTACGTGACTTTTCTTCACCATACCCACATATGTACACAACCTTTGTTCACAGGACACACGTATACTTCTTAAAACATCACCTTTATCCTTCCTTTGTCTCTGAACTGATATTCCTTTGTCCAATCTCTTTCACATCTATACTGCTTTGTATACTCATTCTGCTACCATCATGTTTACATCCTTATCAAGTAGGTTGCCATAAAGGACAACACATTTAGTCATAATGCCAACACCGGGTTAAAAATCCATGTAAAGTTAATAAAGGAAAAATAATGACCAAGTTCATGGGACACATATTCCAAGATTAATGATGGGAAAAACATCCTAGTGTGGGTGTTCATTTGGTTTATTATGACTAAGGGAAATTGGAAACAAAAATGGGAAAGGCTTTAAAAAGAAAAGAGACATTAATTGTCATTTTATTTATAAAAATAAAGGAAATTAGAAGAAAATGAAGGTGAAAGGTCATAGGTTTCATGTGAGGAGGAAAATGAAAGAAAATTAATGGAATTTGAAGAAAATATGGGCCTCATTAATAAAAAATCTTCTAAGGATCAGTTCACAACCTTTTCTCAGTTCAGTTTTGGAGTTCTCTCTCTATTCTCTCTACTCTCTCATACTCTACACACTTCGAGCATTATTGAAGCACTCTAGCATTAGAGGAAGGATGGAAAAGGAAGGAAAATAAAGCAAGTGAAGCAAAGATCATGCAAGGAAGAGTTTAATGAAGATGCTACAGCGGGATTACTTGCATGTATCGAGTTGCATGTGTGATTTCCATGCTATTTTTGGCATGCATGGTAAATGCATGTCTATTTTTGGTTCTCTTGTTATCACTGGAATGGGTTTTACCAGGTATGACAGTGATTTTATCCTTGCCTTACCATTTCTAAATAGCCATTATGTGATGGATTGCTCTTACTTGGTTAAGTGGATTGTCGTATGGTTTCAAAACTAAGTGAGGTGGTCTCAGGAGGAAACACAAGGCCTAGGAATCCATGGACTAGTGAAGGTGGGATTGTGTTAGAGCCTGATTGTGTATTCCCTCAACCGATGAATGGAAAGATATACAGTAAATCCTAGAGGGTGGAGACGGAGAAATTCATCATGGTTTAGGTGAAGAGATATGGAGGCATTAATGCTTGTATAGGTCTACTGATCCCTGGACCGGTATCAGGTGGGATTGCTGTAAAGCCTGGTAGTGTATGTTTCTTGTTTGGGCCTAGGAATCCCTTGGTGGGATTGCGGTAAAACCTGGTTGTATAGATGAGGTATTGGTCCTAGGAATCCCTTGGTGGATTGTGGTAAAGCCTCGGGAAGCATTGTTTGTTTTTTTGTAAGTCCCACATTCATGCTTTGAATATGGCATAGGGCTGATTAGATGAAAGAAAGATTTGGTTCAGCCTAATCTATGGTTGGGTGGTACATGGAAGCCTCTGACCTACTTTCATTTTGCATATGCTAATAAGAGTTCTTTTCCTCTTGTGTAGTATATGTATATGTATTTGTTATTATGTGGTTATAATTGTTGTTTTATCATTGTTATTTTGTTGGTTATACACTGGTTATAATTATTATTTTATAACAAATCTTAGTCATGGATCTCGTCATGTTTTGATTAGTAAATGAATGAATAATGCATGTATAACCTAATATATGATAATTCAACTATTTTGGGAGGGCATCAATCCTTCTTTGCGAATCTCAGATAAGTATGAGATCCCTATGTTTAGATCTATTGTTATGACCTATAGATTACATGTTCATGATGTGTTTAACGGAATGTTTGTCATGGATGGTAGGGGTCAGGTCAATTCCTTGTTCAAATGTTTTATTAGTAGCATTTTTTTTATGTGGTTCATGGACACCCGCAGTCACTGGGTGGCATTACGTCCATGGAAATATCTGGGTTGATCAACCCCGAAGGGAATCAAGCCCCACGGCCAATAACTAGGCCTAACCCCAAGGGCTTCGGGGAGAATTGACCCTGTGACCTCCCGATCAGTGAGGCACTGATTTGACCGATTGAGCTAACCCTTGGGGCTTTTTTATTAGTAGCCTTTTCTTTATGTTATTTATCATTTCTAGAAGTTTCATGAAGTTCTGGGCAGAGGCTTGAGTCCTAGCCCTAAAAACGTGGCATAGAATTTAGGGTCACTAACACATAACTGCCTGAAAAATCCACAAGATGCCAGTGGCAATGATTGGAGGGTCTCATTCACATGGAAGGCTTGTCATGGGAGCGAATAGGGGTCTAGTTCAGTCAAGAAGCAAGTTCTCTCAGCAAATGGACACTTGGAGGGGTTGGTTGCCTCTTGAAGGTTCTGTAGCTCTTGAGGAAGGTCAATTGGTTTTGGTTTGTCAATTCCACCTTATTAACTATACTTTGGGAATTGAATCATATCATAGTAACTCTTTGTCACATGTTTACCCTAGTGTACTAGTTAGCCTAGTTAAGTGTGGGAGGACGGTGTTACAGAATATCTTGTTGAAATCTATTGAAATTATTGAAAGTTGTAAAAATAAAAACTAATAAATCACCCAAGAAATATTAATAAAAGTAGTATAGGTTTAAGAAATATTAAATCTAATAAAAATACTATCACACTATTGAACGTTGCAGTGTCACACTTATCGTCAAACTATCACGGTGCCCAACATCACAACATGCCAAGCATCATCACAATGTGATAAATAGTTTCACAACAATTGTCACAATGATACATTATATTGCAATTTATTCAATATTACATTGAGATATTCAAAGAATTAGGGTTTAATCCTAGTGTTTAATATTAATCTCTTAGATGTATAATCTATGGGATTTATAATATTAATCTAAAGGTTTATATTGCTAGGTTTTTATATTAATCCTAAGGTTTATAATATCAATCCTAGAGTTTAATATTAATTTCTTGGGTTTATAATACAAATAAACGATTAGGTTTATCAATTCCTTGGATTTGTACTATTAAACCCTTGGGTTT
>APFE030579682.1:30339-42634 GCA_000404065.3 Pinus taeda
GGTATTAGATAGATGGTATTAATAAGAACCATGGTATTGCCCCATGGTATTGCATGTATGAATCCTATATAAAGGATAGAGACTCCCCTCAAGGAGCATCGTGTCTTATTTTGTAATCGAGCTCCGCTCTATTGGAGGTTTCCCCTTGAAGAGGCAAGTGAACATTACTTTCTGAATAATAAAATACTTGCTGTTATTTCTCATTGTTCTATGTTCTTGGTATATTTCTTCGCATATATGGTATTCTGGTATCGTCTTGTAGGTTAAGAGCATAACAAGTGGTATCAGAACGCTTTCCAGGGCCGGTGGGATCTCCAATTTTTAGCAAAAAAAAATTGGGCTAGAGATGTGTTCCATCGTCTTTAAACCACAAGATCTGTCATTGAGTGCATAAACCTGCGGATTTGGGGAGGCATGCACGCAGGAAATACAAGAGGTGGTCACGCTTGTTGGACTCCCTTGTAATCCCTGTGGGTAACCCTTCGAGTAGTAGCGCGTTAGACAGAACCGCGCACGGACTGTCTTCCAAGTACCCTCTGGGTATATCGGAAGCCCCCTAGCTCCCTTGAAACCTCTCCATAGATAAACTGCCGGCCTCTTGCTGCTACATTACACCGAGAACAACACTCGAGAAGATTACTCGCGCGTACAATAGGGTAGTCGGGTTGTACGGCTAAGGGTATGGTTGATCCTCCTTAGTTAGTGCCCTGAAAAATTGGGTCGAGTACTACTGTCAAACCCTTATGTATATTGCGATCTGTAGCACCTGACACTCCTGGAGACCATAGTTCCCTTCTCTATCTCTAGATCACGCATAATCTTTACTAGATCAAATCTCGCAAGTGGGGTTTTGTCGCAGCAGCAGCACTTAGTTCCGCTGTTCAAATCTATCAGAACAGCCATTCAGATCTATTAGATCCATCAAATCCACAACAGCAATCAGTTTCGTCGTTTAGATCTATCAGATCAACCATTCAAATCTCCTAGATCCATAAGATCCGCCATCCAGATCTAAGTAGTTGTGTGGGTTCCTATACCTGGGCGTGATTTTCGCAGGACTTTTGGCAGCACTAACATTTCTAGGATTCGACTACTACAGTATTCCTAAGCAAGGAGTAAAACTCCGTTCAGAGTTATAAACAAAAAAAAAAACAAGTCTGAGACCCCCCGGGGCGCTTATTAGTGACTTAGCCCATCAGAATCAGGACGACGAGCTGAGCAAGGTGGTACCATTCAATTGTTAGTTCCAAAAAATTCGGGTGGTCCCAAAATTTCAAGTACATCGAATCGATGCATGGTAGAAACTAGAGCTCAAGCTATGGCGAATGAGAGGATCGACAAACTTGAATCAACATTGAACGAGGTCATGTTGCTGCTGCAGAACTTAAATACAACACTCTCTAAGGGCAAGGTGGAGGCACATGAGGAGGCATATATTGGCAATGAAAATAGTGAGGGTGAGTCTAGCTAGTCGCTTCACCTCTTTGGCACCCACCAACAATCCCATCCGTGACCACCCAAGCTGGACATGTATAAATTTGATGGCTCTCACCCAGTCGCATGGATAGCACAAATGGAGCAATATTTCACTCTGAATTACATCTTGGATAATGCGACTCAGCTTAGTGTGGGTATCATGTACTTGGACAATGAAAGATGGCAATGGTGGCAATGGCATCAACGTTGCTATGGAAGGCCCTTGACTTGGGATACATTCAAAAAAGCTCTTATGGATCGCTTTGACCATGAATCTGACTTTTTGGGTCGTCTCACTAAGCTCTGACAGACAAGGACAGTGAATTAATATATTGCAGCCTTTGAAGCCTTAGCTTTCCGTACTAGAGGTCTACACGATGAGTTCTACATGGAATGCTTTGTCAGTGGTCTCAAAGAAGCCATACAAGCCCACGTCCAACTGCACCACCCTAGCTCATGGCTGCATGCTTGCAGGACAGCTCGTGAAGTCAAACGTGCATTACTAGCCAAGTCCAATCACCCAAATTTCATCACCAAGGATCGCCCCCCAGGGGATCAAAGCACTACCTAAACACTCAAGGTTCAAAAGGTGTCACTAGCAGTAATGGCGAAAATAAGAAAGCAAGGCTTATGTTACTAATGTGATGAGAAATACTCCCCGAGACATAAATGCAAGGAGCCCAAATTCTTTCAAATTGATGCTATTGATCACAATCCATCGGAGGAAGCCCCACCACTTGAGGAACCAGAGGAGGAAGAAGAGGACAACCGGTAGAACAATGTACCTGAAGAACCAGTTATCTCGCTTCATGCTTTGGCAGGGATTTCTTCGCCTCAAAATCTCAAAATCAGAGGTTTTCTTAAACATCGCCCAGTAGTAGTCTTGATTGATAGTGGAAGTACACATAATTTTATCCATCAAAGAGTCGCGGAAGCAGTGCATTGTTTTGTCCGAGCAGTTTCTAACTTCCAGGTCCAAATTGCTGATGGGGGAACAATAAATGGAAGGCCGCTGTAAAATGTCAAACTTCAAATGGGGGATTATCAGTTAAAGACCCACATGTTTGCCATACACATGGGAGGGTGCGACATTGTCCTTGGTGCTGAATGGCTTTTCACACTTGGCCCAATCACAATGGATTTCCAGGAGTTATATATGAGCTTTAAGCAGAAAAACCACACACATACCCTCTGCGGACTCCAGGTGGGAGCTCCCTCTATCATCAGCTCACATCGGATGGAAACATTGTTAAAAAAGGGCCACCATGGAGTTATAGCTCAATTTAATGCCATCCAGGCCTTCGAACCCAATTCTCTTCATATTCATCCTGAGATGCAACAGATCTTAAACAACCATCTGCTCGTCTTTGACAAGCCTCATGAGCTTCCACCGTCAAGAGGGGAACATGATCATAGCATTACTTTGGTCCCAGGGGCCCAACCACCAAATGTGTGCCCATATAGATATCCGTTTGCCCAAAAGAATGAAATAGAAAAAATAATCAAGGAACTCTTGGAAGCAGGCATAATTCGTCCCAACATTAGTCCTTATTCATCGCGGTGGTCATGGTGCTCAAGAAAGATGGGGAATGTCGTATGTGTCCAGACTTTAGGGCCCTTAATAAGTTGACAATAAAAGATAAATTTCCCATCCAGGTTGTCGATGATTTGTTGGATGAACTAAATGGGGCTCAATTCTTTACAAAGCTTGACCTTCGCTCAGGCTACCACCAAATTTGCATGAAAGAAGTAGACAGTCCAAAGACTGCTTTCCGAACTCATGAAGGCCATTATGAGTTCTTGGTCATGCCATTCGGTCTTTGTAATGCCCCATCCACTTTTCAGAGCCTTATAAACCACCTGCTCAAACCATATCTCAGAAAATTTGTCCTTGTTTTCTTTGATGACATCCTCATCTACAGTCGCACTTGGGTCGCGCATCTTCAGCATGTCGATCTGCTCTTGCAACTACTCCGCAAGCATAAATTATTTTTCAAGATGTCTAAGTGTTCTTCTAGCATGGAAGAAGTTGAGTATTTGGGCCACATTGTGGGGTGTGAAGGTGTCAGGGTGGACCCCAAAAGGATCCAGGCAATGCAGGATTGGCCTCAACCTAATACCTTGAAGAGCCTGAGAGGATTTTTGGATCTCACAGGCTACTATAGCAAATTTGTCTGCAATTATGGTCACATTGCTAGGCCCCTCACTCAACTCCTCCAGAAAAATTCATTCCTCTAGAATGATGAAGCGCAATAGGCCTTTACAGCTCTCAAACATGCCATGTGTTCCACTCCAGTCTTAGCACTACCCGACTTCACCAAATCTTTTGTGATTGAATGTGATGCTTCGGGTATGGGTATTGGGGTGGTGTTAATGTAGGAAGGTCAACCCTTTTCCTTCACGTGCCAACAACTAAGTGGGAAGAATCTGGGACAATCTACCTATGAGAAGGAGATGATGGCCATCTTACATGCAGTAGATACCTGGCAACCATACTTATTGGGGCGACGTTTCCAAATCCGCAAAAACCATCAAAGCCTTAAATATTTTTTGGAGCAATGCCTATCCTCACCACAACAAAATAAATGGCTTGCCAAAATGCTGGGATATGATTATGAGATAATTTACAAGAAAGGGCACGAAAATATTGTAGCAGATGCGTTATCCCGCCAATTTGAGGAGGAAAGTACCTTGCTCGCAATTTCCCTTCCCATTCCAGAATGGATTGAAAAGGCTCGCAAGGAATGGTTTTCACGTCCCTGGCTCTCCCAACTCATTAATCAATTGCAAGCGGATCCAAATTCCACAGCGGGCTACTCGTCACAGGATGAGATTCTTTGCTACAGGGATAGAGTCGTAATATCACCAACATCCACCCTCAAAAGCCACATTTTGGCGGAGTTGCACTCATCTCCCACTGTAGGAAATTCAGGCTTTCAGAGGACGTATGCTCGCACTCGAAGATCTTTTTTTTCGACGGGCATGAAAAAGTACATTCTTACTTTTGTAGCTAAATGCGATGTCTGTCAGCACCACAAAGGTGAAACAGTCAAATCCCCAGGCACATTACAGCCATTGCCCATCCCGGCCTCAATCTAGACAGAGGTTTATATGGATTTCATTACGGGTCTTCCAAAGTCAGGAAACAAGTCAATCATCATGGTGGTTGTGGACAAAATTTCTAAGTATGCTCATTTTTGCACCCTACCCCACCCTTTTACACCGACTTTGGTCGCTCAATATTTCATGGATCAAATCTTCAAATTGCATGGCATGCCCACTTCCATTGTGTCTGATCATGACCCAGTCTTCACCAGTAACTTTTGGCAAGAACTCTTCCGGCTACAAGGTACCCAACTACAACTCAGTACTTCCTATCATCCACAAACTGATGGTCAAACGGAAGCAGTCAACAAATGTTTGGAAACCTACCTTAGGTGTTTCACTTCAAAAAAGAAACATCTTTGGGTACAGTGGCTACCTCTAGCTGAATGGTGGTATAACACCAACTATCATGCCACCACCAAAATGACTCCATATGAAGTAGTTTATGGTCAACTCCCTCCTTCTCCTACTACTTATATCAAGGGATGCTCGAAGGTACAAGCAGTGGATCAACTCCTACAGAACCGCACAACCATGTTGGCCCACCTTAGAGAGAATCTTCATCAAGCTCAAAACCACATGAAGCAACAGGTAGATGACCATCGCTCAGAATGCCAATTTCAAGAAGGGGATCAGGTATTTTTGAGGTTGCAACCATATAAGCAAACATCACTCAAAGACAAGGGTTGTCAGAAACTATCTCCAAAATTCTACGAACTGTATCAAGTACTTCAGCGCATTAGAGAAGTTGCCTACAAGCTAGCTTTGCCACCCACTGAAAAAATACATCCATTTTTTCATGTCTCATGCCTCAAGAAAGTGATTGGGAACAATTGTAGAATTCAAACCAGTCTACCTGAACTGGATGAAGAAGGGTCAATCTAGCTCCAACCTGAATAGGTTCTTGGTACACGAGAAAGGAACCTGCGTGGCCGCATGATCAAGGAATTCCTTGTCAAGTGGAAAGACACCTCTCTGAAATATGCAGCCTGGGAACCAGCCACTATTCTTCAGCAGTTTCCGCAGCTTCAGCCTTGAGGACAAGGCTATTCTTATGGGGGTGGGCATGTTAGGGTCCCACCCTAACCCCCTTATTTATGTAATAGGATCGAGTCATAGTTATAGTTAAGTAAAGAGTCAATTAAGCCCATATTAATAATTGTAAGTGGTTAACCCGCATTTAATGAAGGGACCACAATTAGTTGCAAATGGGTCATGGTATTAGATAGATGCTATTAATAAGAACCATGGTATTGCCCCATGGTATTGCATGTATGAATCCTATATAAAGGATAAAGACTCCCCTAAGGGAGCATCGTGTCTTATTTTGTAATCGAGCTATGCTCTATTGGAGGTTGCCCCCTCGAAGAGGCAAGTGAACATTGCTTTCTAAATAATAAAATACTTGTTGTTATTTCTCATTGTTCTATGTTCTGGGTATACTTCTTTGCATATTTGGTATACTGGTATCGTCTTATAGGTTAAGAGCATAACATAATGCCTAAGTAATTTCTTTTACATTTAGGGTTGACCAACATTCGTTTGTTATAATTCAATATTCTTTGGTTCCTGATGATGGGTGGAAGGACCACTTGAAACGTTAGACAATATATTAATCTTATACACAATTCCAATCAGAAATCTTCTACGAATATGAATAATTGGGAATAGCTTCATTGTTGTTTCAAGCCTACTTAGAGCCTTGTTAATTTACCTAGAGTACCCATATTTTCCCTAAAAGGGCGCTTCCTTCATTACCTAGTTAAACCCCTCTTTCAGGATCGAAATTGCTTGTAAAAAACAAAATTTCAATGGGAGGAGCTGAAAAGGAAAACCAAACTCTACGCGAGTTGGCTGCTTAGCTCTATGCAAGTTGGTAGTGTCATATTACAATGGGAGGAGCAAAAATGATAGGCAAACTCTACACGAGTTGGTCAAGAATTCTTTTCAATAGCCTTAGAGCCAGCACTCTTCACAATAGTGTTATACCTTAGCGTTATACACTGGACGTGTATGAGTGTTGACGTGTCCCGGCACTTAAATTCTGGTGCATAGCCTTGGGTGCCCCACTTATCTTTTTCAAGTTAGGCATCGACCAGATGGGCTCCACTCGCTCCGTTCGAACCCGACGCTACAACATAGTGCCTCATAGGAAACCTTCGGGATATTGTCTCCTAGTGGCTCCATAGTTCCACCTACCCATACTTTTAGCCCAAATAAAGATGGGCTTGCTAAGAGACTCCAGGGTATGTCTCCAAGATGGGGTTCACCTCACCACGTAAGCTTGTTCCTCGTAACCTGGCTTCTGATAACTGACACTTAACAATATCGTCAGGTAGATACCTCTAGGCAGGGTCCACTAGCCTCACTAGCCTAACACTTAGTCGGTTCGACAACTTTCCACCATATAGACCTGACACTTAGTCAGATCGATATATCCTTTGTCTATCTCCTGGCTCTGGTAGGTGTCATATCCTAGCACTTTCAATATCCGGATCTCAAATCTCACTAATTGTTGAAATTCCAAAACGCAAAAAAGGACTATGTGTCATTTTCCTCCATCTTTGTAATTCTATGAACTACAGCCTATGGTGCAACTTCCATCTCCCTCCTCTAGTTCAAAATTGAACTTTAGCTCGATCTCTCCCTCTCAGCTCATGTTGGTTATTTGGCAAACTTTTGTGACCTCCATAATGAGTTTTGGATCCTCTTTGAATAAGCAACATTTCCACCTCTCCTAAGCTTTGTTCCCTCCAGATATTTGTCTCCTTCGTTATTGTTATGTGCATGAATCAGTGAATTATTTCTCCCCCAGTCTTTAAACAACTATTTACTCAATCCTCCATTCCTTATCAAATTTGACTGTAGCATTGAAGGCATCCAATCCTCCTTCCCTCCTAACCTTGAATTGGTCTCAATTCTCCTACAACTTATTCCATTAATAGAACAGTTTTCTCACAAAAAAAACTGAACCTATATATTATAAATTATACAAAAATAAAGCATCGAGAACAAAAAGATCTACACACACAAAATTCACAATATTGTCTAAAATAATATACGCGGATTTACAATGGCCCCATTGACTTGATTGTACATCATTTGGCCAATTTTAGCCAAGATATACCTTGGCTTCACAAGCCTCTTGCTTGCACACTCTCTCTGCTCTCTACCTACTCTCTCCTCTTTGTTATTCTCTATATCTATTATTTTACAAAAATAGGATGTTGAACTGATCTAGTTCAGATCCTAGAATTTCTCACCTAAAACATCCAAAAAAGGAACCTTTTTTTTCCATAAATCTCTCATAAATCTAACCAACCTTTGAATCTCTCTAACATACTCATTATTCCCGATATCTTTCAATGAGAATAGATCTCTTTACAATCTCAATTCCTAAATACATTTTCTCTAGAATTTCTTCACAAACTTAGGAAAATACAATAATGAATCAATTACATTCAATTATATGAATTAGGGAATCAACTCCCTTAGTAAATGAAACAACCCCTAGGTCTAGTCAAAAGGATTTGACTTGGAAGTGGAATGCTCTTGCATCAAATTCCCAAGGTGAAAACTTTTCATGGTCTGCTGACCATGTGTATATTGGTGAAATCCCCCTAGATAAAAAATATTGGTTTGTAATTGTTCTATCTCCTAGTTGCATTGATGTTGCTCTCATGTTTATTCTTCTTCTCCAAGCTTCCAGATCTTATGTTGTTGCTATCCACTAGCCCTCTTGATGTAGAGTTCCTTTGTCAACTGTTTCTCCTTGTTGTTGATCCTCTTCTTCCCATTGTATCTTTTCTTGTATGGTCTCCTCATCAGTATCCATATTTCTTATATCACTTCATCGATGACTATATTCACCTCTTCTCTTGGCTAAATGTTTCTCTCACCCCTTGACTGTTGTACACCTTCCTCTTTTCCATTACGTTGGTTACAATTTTTAGCTTCATCTCTATTGTCTCCTAGGACTACTACTCTCTCCAACTCTGATTTGGCATACTAAATGTGCAATTTCTGGTTCATTATTCTCTACTCCAAATATTCCATCTTTTCATATAATTTAAAATCAATTTGAATTGTGACATATTCTATTTAGTCTCCACCTTCTTCTAGCCAATCCTCCCAAGGTTCAATTTCAACTTCACTACTGGTTTCATCCTCGTGCATGGGACCTTTTTCAAATCTATTTTCTTTAGTTTCCATTGTTGCTGCAATAGCCTCATTTCTATCAAGTTCAGGTGCATAAGTCTCTTCTATTGTAGACATTTCCTCCATGATTTTCAATGACTCAACAATCTTACATAAACATATTTTTCTCCTGTTGGTCTTTTCTTGCAACCACACACCACATATTAAAGTCAAAAACATAATATTCTTCCTTGGTTGAGGTCTTCAATGTCCCATCTTCAAGCTTCTTTGTCCAAACTTTGTGATCTATAAGAATGTTTATGCACTCTTCCTACACATTTCTTCTCTTTTCCACACTATGGAAACAAATTTGTGTCAACCATTTAGCTTCAAACAAGCTCAAATCTCTTTGTTGATCCTCCACTACTGCATAATCTATTTTTCCAATTTCTCATTTGAGCTGAACTTCATCACCGTACCCATGTCTTTGGCTTTTCATAGCCTCTATGGAGCCAATTTCTTGAGTT
The DNA here is from genome assembly GCA_000404065.3 of Pinus taeda. Lineage (NCBI taxonomy): Eukaryota > Viridiplantae > Streptophyta > Pinopsida > Pinales > Pinaceae > Pinus > Pinus taeda. The sequence continues at coordinate 39,585 of APFE030579682.1, forward strand.
GGATGCCTCTATCCAACTTCTTTTCTTCCATATGCATTTTGCCATCTGTACATTCTTCTCCTCCCTATCTTCAAATTACTTCCAAAGCCATAAAAAATAATTAAATATAGAAATAACAAAAGTAAAAAAAACCAAGTGAAGGTGCTTCTAAACTTCATCTCACACCACTGAAGTGCCTCTCCTTGAATACTCTCATGGATGTTTCTCTCCGTGAAAGTCTTCCTCATTTGCTCATCCTCATCTTCATGTTATCTTCTATCATCTTGGTCTTGTATCTTTGGTACTTCCCCTGTTCTACCTGCAAATTCATTATTATATAAAGAATTAAAATAAAAAAATATGAGACTGTTTTGTCTCAGTAGATGCTTCGAGCACCCCATCATCATCACTGCCCTCTCTAAGGATCGGTCCTTTTCAGGTTTATAAATGGATTATCTCACTTCATACTTAGTTACTCTTAGTGCCTCCTCTTCTTCTACTTTATGCATTAGATTCTCAACATACAACTCTCTCACATACCACTTTACTCTTCTTCCCACATAAATACCTTTCTTTAATCTTTCTAATAACTTCCTCTTCCACTGCTTTGTCTAGTCTTGCAACTATTGATTCAATTGATTGAGTTATGCTTTTATCTCAGTAAATTCTCTTTTCCTTTCCCCTTCAATCATATGTTGTCTTGTAGCCTTTATTTTGGCCTCCTTTTCTTTTCTGATCTGTCTTTCCTCTCTACTTCCTCTTTGAATGTCTAATATTGTCTTCATCATTCTTTCCTTTGTGATTTTCTCCATACCCATTGTGAGTTGCAACATGACCTTTGCAATAACAAGCCTCCTCTCTTGTTACAGTTTGCCTCACCAAGATTTCTTTCCTTTGATCTTGGTCTTTTGTCACTTTCTAATCCACTGTTCTGGAACCAATATGAGCCTCCCCGCTCTAGGTTGTTGCAAGTCTTCTCACTATCCTTTCTCTTTCCTGCTTTAATCTCTATATGAATATTCCTTTCAACATTCTTGTTGCTGCAATATCCTTGCCACAAGCTTCATCTGAGAGATGTGCCTGCTCCCTTCCTCTTTTGTCATAGATTTCCTTGTTGCCACTTGTCATTGTTTTTATTTATTTATGGGCTACTCTCCCTATTTATCTTTCCTTTTCCTGCAATTATCAGTTTTCCTAGACCTTTCCTCTGCAAGTTAGACGAATTAGTGAATTGTTGTTCCGTCGGGATTTAAACCATTATTTATTCGATCTGTCATTCCTTATCCAATTCAACTGTAACGTCAAAGGCATTCAATCCTCCTTCCCTCCTGAGCTTGAATTTGTCTCAATTCTCCGGCAATTTCTTCCATTAAATGAGCAACGTTCTCACAAAAACACTCAAGTTGTATATTATAAATTGTACAAAAATAAAGCACTGGGAACAAAAAGATATCCGCACACACAATTCACAATAATGTCATAAATAATGTATGTGGATTTACAAAGTTCCCATTGTCCTGATTTTAAATCATTTAGTCATTATGTCCCAAGCCAGACCTCAGGTTCACAAGCCTCTTTCTTGCACACTCTTTCTTCTCTCTATCTATTCTCTCCTCTTTTCTATTATTTATATATATTATTTTACAACAATGAGATCTTGAACTGATTTAGTTCAAATCCTAGAAGTTCTCACCTAAAACCTCTAAAGAAAAGGAACCTTTATATCCATAAATCTCTCATAAATGTAACGAAACCCTTAATGTATCTGACACACTCATTATTCCTGAGATCTCTCCATGAGAATAGATCTCTTTACAATCTCAATTCCTAAATACATTTTCTCTAGAATTTCCTCACAAACTTACAAAAATACAATAATGAATCAATTACATTTAATTACATGAATTATGGAACCAACTCCCTTAGTAAATGAAACAACCCTTAAGTCTAGCCAAAAAATTTGACTTGGAAGTGGAATGCTCCTGCATCAATTTTGTATATATATTAACCATAAAATAATTTTGAGAGATATACAACTAAATATTATTATTATGTTATATGTAAATTATATTATAATTTGAAATACAATTATTAATTCATTAACAAAATTGTATGTACTAACATACTATTATATCAATATACAAAATAATATTGATATAATAAGCATAAATATATAAATATACAATAATATAGTTATTATTATTTGTAGCCTTTAACAAGATATACTTATACCTAATAATTAAAATTAAGTTAGGTTCATTATCTGTTCGCTATGTTCTCAAAAAATCTATAGGGTGCGGTCGTCGCTCCATCTCTCTATTCGAAGTATCGACTGTAATCAAGTTACACAGATAGTGCAGTCGGTGTTGACTTCAAAGGTTCTACTATAATTATATTATTCCTTATAATTATTAACTTGTCCTGACGATGAACCACACTAGTTGGTTCGAAACGCGTCGACAAAGTTCTCTTTCATGTGATTTACACCGAAGCTCTTCTTATAACTATATTATTCCTGTAAGTTATACATGCAGTATTTTATTACTTGGTCCATCACAAAATAACAGATTTGGCTCGAGCATTTGATAAAATTATATGATTTCTAAATTTTTCCAGGGTTGTTGGAGCAACTACCTGTTAAGTAGGTGGATTTTAACCTCACATAATGACAAAAACGTTGAAATTTGACCTCACAAATTTTAAAGAAGCCGAGGTAAAGATGTGAGTAGAATCTGTGAACTCCGAGTGTGATAAAAGTTGCCATAGTTGGCAAGGTTCAGAATCCTACCAAGGGCGTCAATGGATAAAGTTTGAGATGAAATTGCGAAGTTAAATACATAAATGTGGTATTTCATTTATAATATACTCTTTTGCGAAGTTAAATACATAAATGTGGTATTTCATTTATAATATACTCTTTTTATCGTTATATTATGTTTTGTGGAAGGTTACTATAGCAATTATTTGTTTAATGTTTCCGCATTAATGTATTCTTTTATTTTAAATATTTATCAATTGGTAATATTAATAGTTTTCTGTTAAATATATTTTGATTATAATGGTATAATATT
>APFE030579682.1:42882-81263 GCA_000404065.3 Pinus taeda
ACATTTAATTTTATTATCACATAGTAATTTAGAGTATACAGTGTTTTTATCTAACAATCATCAGTCTAGAGCACATGGTGTATCCACCTTCTAAGCAAATCACAAATCTAAAGGACACGGTGTTCCACTTATAAATCTCTTCAGGGATCTAGAACACGTAGTGTCTCTACCAACTCAACACTACAAGAGTCTAGAGCCAATGGTGTCTCCACTTGCTTTACACTACAACACTCCTAAGCCCACAATATCTCCACTTGCTTTACACTACAACACTCTTGAGCCCACAATTTCTCCACTTGCTAACCTATAGGAATCCAAAGCACACCATGTCTCCACCTATTAGACTCCACACGAATCTAGTGTCCATGCTTAGGGTCTCCACATGTTAAACACCACAAGAAGTTCTAGAGTACATTGTGTATCCACCTACAAAGTAAGAACCTAGAGTCCACCATGATTGCACCTTCTCGACACATCAGTTGCCTCTTTACACCATGCTCCTTAGGGTGCTTCAATGCCTATGCATAAATTAAGCTTGTTTCCTTTTTCATTAACAATTCCTCTCACTCTGGTATTGTGCTATTTATTTGTACTTTCAAGTGTGTCCAATCTCTCTAAATGTTTTCACATACCACCACTATTGGGTCTCGGTTTTGTCTTATTTTCATCATGTCGTTGATTGGTTAAATGATTATTTTCGAAGAGTATTTTTTACTTCTTTGTTTTAATAGGATTAAAATAGCATTAATGAGAGTTTAATTAAGGTTTGTATGTTGCAGGATTAAAACCGGTTTGATTATACTTTGGGACGTGCCTACACCATTGCGTTTACCTGCTTCCACCATTTTATGTCCTTCTGCACTATGAAGGATTCCTGAACTACATTCACGTTCCTGCACTATGAGTCCAATGATTTTGCATTGCTTCTCTTAATTGCTTCACGAGAACATCCTTTATTTTATTGAAGTTTCTTTTATCATGAATTGTTTCTTCGGTGATGAAGTGATTTGGGTAGTAATATATCTTTGTATTGTTAGTTTGAAATAAGAAGTCAAAGAGGCTTGCAATGGAAATTGCTTGAATGCAACAAGTTCTCTTTGCCAATCTCTAATGGTTATGATTGTAAAATTCGTTCAGAGCTAGTTTCAGGCATGATCAGAAAGATGGTCTTAGTGCAGTTATCGAACCCATCGAGCCTTTGATATTGGCCCAGGCATTTGCATGATAGTGGAACGGTGCCATTTCCTACTATGTGTCAGATAATGGAGGCATCCAAATGGTTTGCAGCCACAACAATTTTAGCAGAAGAGGATGTAGAACCACTACCATTCCAAGGGAGAGTCCAAGCAATTTTGTATGAGTTAAATTGGGCCCTTGCTTCCAAAAACGTTTTACCAAAGGAGGAAGCCTATCACAACTTGAAAGATGCTGATTTAAAGAAGCATGGTGCAACTTCGGCAGAACCCACCACTGGAATTCCAGTATTTTCTCGAGGAAACTTCTCTTTGGGGGCAGCTAATATTTCCGAACCATAATTCAACAAGCTTTTGAAACAAGTCACTTCTCATCTTTCGTATGTCCCAAAACTCTTTGTCCAAGATGGAGTTGTAGGTTCATCTCCAAAGAGTGATGTGAAAGTGTGATGTGAATGTGATAATCCTTCAGCAGCTTCATCTCTTCATAAGTATACTTTGTCAAACTCCAACTCGAAATGATAAGCGTGGATGAACTGTGCTCTAAGCATTGTTGTTTTGTGAAGATCAAAGGGATCGTGGGGCAACTGGGATGAGGAGCACACTTCTCAACCATCTTTTGTCTACCGGATCGCATTCCTCAAGTCCAACCTATTTCTCTTTCTTCACCAGGTCATGGATGTGCTCAAGCACTATTTTGAGGAGCTGGAAGAAGAGTCTCTGAGAGATAACTTTTTTGTCATGTATGAATTATTAGATAAGATGATGGATTTTGGTTACCCTCAATATACTAAAGCTAAGATCCTTAGCGAATTTATCAAAACTGATGCTTATAAAATGTCAGCCACATCAACCCTGGAGTCAACGCAATGCCCTGTCCACATCTACACCATGTGGTTATGATGCAGTGTTGCACCCATCCTACGTGGATTCCAGCAATAGCACCGTTCTAGGAAAAGAGGAACGATTCGCCATAATCATCCCTGTTTCGACATTCAGTTTCCAACTAATTTTATTCACGGAAAATTGTTATGATCGATGATCTACCTCTTGTGTTTTTAATTGGCTAATTAAGAGTCCCAAATTGTAATCTGATGCATATATAATAGATTTCCTGGAGTGGAAATGGATGAGCTTAGTTAGTCAGCTAATCGATCAAGAGAGATTTACATACAGGCACAGGCACGAAGGGAGCGCATAAAAGGGAAGAGGAGTTGTTCCAATGTAGTATCACGTGTTTATCACTAGCAGATCACTCCTCTTGTCTTGCTGGAGCCGAGCATTGTCTGCTTGATGTAAAGACTATTTTTCAAGAGTTAATTGAAGAAATTTTTATCCATGCTTTGTCTATTCATTTATTGGATCTAATGATTCTGATTAGTGTGTGAACCAGATTAAGTGAGGGTGTGAGCTGGCTGGGTTGGCCACTAGACCAGGGCAACACTACTCTACGCCTTTTAGATTAAATAATATTTAGATTATTATTTGTTGTGTGAAATATTTAACTATTTCCTTCTTCAAATTGGTATTATTAAATCTACTGCAATGTTTCCCTTTCGACTACAAGGTTGATCTGGTTTTTTGCCTTAAAAATTGTTCTCACATTGAAATATTTCTTTATATCGAATAAGGATTGCAAGAACGTTTGAATGTACAAGATCTACTTATGTTATAAGACTTTGCCTCTACAAGTTTTAATATGCAATCTGAATCCTTTGCTTTTGTCTAAGATCTGACGGGTTTTGTGCTTTGGAATGTAATCAGTCTCACCTGATGGATTTGAATGATTATGGAATGGTGAGGTCATAGCCATTGAATGTATTTAAATTATAATTAACTATGTTGCATAACCCGAGTATCATTCAAGAAGCAACCATCACATATAATTTATGTTATCTAAAAGTTGTGATTCTTGTATACCGCAGAGCCGACATTCATGAAAAGGAAGCTACATTATGTTGCAAACGATCATGTTCATTTCCTTTAAACTTCTAGACAGTTTTGAAAGATCTACTCTTTAGGGACAAGGAAGGCAAGATTCATATTAATTTAATTTCTTTCATAATTTATTTGCGTAGGAGGTTTACCTGCCGATGCTTTCAAGTTAATTTCACACATAATTAGTACAAGCAGAATTAGTAAAGGCGGAATGATTTTGAATTGCTTTTAAATTCCTTTTGAATTGATTTTGATTTACAGTCTCTCGATATTGTGTCGACAATAATTTATTTCCAGTTATGATTTCCATTCTGCATTTCCTTTCACATTGTTAATTTCCTTTTATTTCGCGCATGATTTGATTGTTTGGATTGGTGTTTTCTCTAATTCTCTTTTAGTGCAAGATTTCATTTATTGATTAATATGCAAGATAGACTAGCATTTGTTTTCCAGGCTGCGACGAGATTTATCTAGAATTTCCAGTGTTGTGTCTCGAAGTTCACAAACTATCCAGATTAACAAATTAAATGTTAGTACATTTATAATCCCTATACTGCACCCAACATTTTGGCGTCATTTCTGGGGAGACGCTTAGGGGATTGACCTTGGTGACCTGATGCATTTGTTTTTTTCCTTCACCTAGTTTCTCTTGTTGTCGGGCATGGAATCCCCCCAAGGCATGTTTTGGGGCTCAAAGCCAAAGTTTTGACCCGATATTGTTGTAAAGACTCCGCGAATTGCGGGCGCGGAGCGCGAAATGTATGATAGAGTCACAGGGTTGTCCGCCCTAGTCTTGCAATGTAATGTCAGCCTACCCATGGTCTGCGGAACATGGGATTGTATAAATAGAGAGAGGATCTAAGTGTAAAAGATAGAATTAAGGAAGCGATAAGAGAAGAGAGAGTCTAAGTGACTAAGTGTGTCTTGGGTGGTAGGGTATGAGAAGGCTCTGCAGCTCAGTGCGCAGAGGCCTAGTACTCCATAGCTGAGTGCGCGGACCCCTGCAGCTAAGTGCGCAGGGCGAAGTCGAGTCTATAACCAAAGAATAGATTAATAAAGAGAAGTTTGATGTCAATTTGTGTATTTGTTCTTGGATTAATGCATGTTCGATATAAGCTACAAATATAATGTTTATTTACTGCGTGCACCTATATGAATGATTAGGTTGTTAAGTATAACTTAAAGCACACAAGTAGGAGAAAATAATCAACTAACATTGGGATAATAGTAAGGACTTGGGTAATAACAGCGTTTGGCCCCTGAGTAGGGCTGCACAAAGGCAAGATCTCAGACTGTGAGGTACGGGAAAGTGCGCGTAGCAACGTGCACAAAGGGTCGAACTATGGACCTCTTGAACCCATCAGACATCTGCAGGGTGCGGAAACCTAGTTCTAGCACCTTCCCATACTACTTCGGGTGAGACCTAAGTCCACACCCCATGGACTGTTGCCGAAAGGGCCAGTAGTACAGGGATTTGTTTGGCTAAATCACCTCCAAACTTGGATCAGGCCCCAATAAGCCAACAAATGATTCCGTTGTCGGGACCGAGATCTACATATCAGATGTTTGATGTTGTGTCACTGGAATCCGACAAAGAAAGAAATTGAAGAGTGGCTGGACAGAAAGATTCACGAGTTTGCGAAGTAGGAAAATAGAAATCCGTGAGTTTCGAAGGAATAGTGGTTAGAGCGCTACTTATATACGAAAATTCACGAAATTGTCTTTGTGTCCTTCCCCTATGAGTTGTACGAAATTTTATTTGCATCCTTCCCCTATGAGTTGTAAGAGTCAGGGAAGGTGTAGGCTCGACAAACCTATTGTGTGGACTCCAGAGTTAGTGCGCAGACTAGAAGCATTAGGAGATACGATCCTGCATGTTGTGGACCATTGGCTGGATCGAATTATAGGAGGGTTTATCACCGAGTTCGCGGTAGACACTTCAGTCAGCTACAACGAGGCGGAACGACGCTTCCTCAAAGAACCGCGAGGTAAGTACGTTACATATTTGAACACTTGGATTAAAATGCTACTGTGTGAAAAGCGGGTTACGCGAATAAATTGATGTTTGGGGCTACGTGAAGTGTGAGGATCTACATAAATGAGGGTAGCAAAGAATTAGAAACTAGTCCCTTGATTTCACCTCCGTGGGAGAGCGAGGAGGAGCTCGCGAAAGTTTCACCAGGAAATGTGATCAGCCTAATAGGACAGCGAATTCCACGCATACCACCCCCACCTACACCACCACCAATTTCACTGTCTTCACCCCCATATTCGCCCACACCACCTTCGCCACCACCACAGTTCAATATGGCAAGTGCAATAAAATTTTCGGTGTTCAAAGGAGTAGGAATGAAGATCCAGACCAATTTTGGTTCGTGGTAAAGGCTGTATAGGAAGCACAAGGAGTCACAGATGACAATATAAAGACAGCAACGCTGGTGAGTGCGTTGTAGGATCGCACCCTGACATGGTACATTAAGCATTCCAATGACAATCCAAACGCAGGGATCGAGGATATCCGAGCAGCGTTAAACAGGAAATTTAGCAGGCCAAAATCAGAGACACAATCAATTATTGGATTTAAGGAAATCGCAATTCTTCTAGGCGAGACCCCCTGGGAGCTAGATCAGAGACTGAAGTGTATGATTCATGAGGCCAACATGACCTTGACGAATGGGTGACATCACGCATGGTTTGTAGCGTCGCTAACGCCGCATCTAAGGACCGTGCTATCACAACAGAAGCTATCCACTCAGGTCGAAGCCTTAGAGATCGCAATGAGACTACACGAGACCCCGATACAAGATCCTAAATTGGCGGTCCAACAGATCCATGCGCAGTTGAAAAACTTGTGTCTTGAGATGTAGAGTTTGAAACAAGATAGGACAACTCGCCCAGAAGCACACGAGGAGGTATGGTGCGTAAAGTGTAAAGGCCAAGGACATGACAAGGACCATTGTCCATTCTTCGCGAACTACCTGGCAGGAGGAGGCTCGATGCCATTGAGACCAGAGGCACAAGCAGGACCGAGCACAGCAACTGCATTATGGTGGGTGATTTGTCAGATAGGATGCCACAGATAACTGCCATATATTACAAAAGTATATGCAGAGGTCCTAGTAGTTGTTATGTAATTTTTGTAGCTCAGTAGGCCATGATGAGTGTACCTATAGAAGCTATGAACTAATGATGGATCAGACTCCTACCTACAGAGTTCAGATCGAAATGTGAGCCCTCAATCAAAATGCAGGGATGACGAGCACTAGATGTTCAGGGGCGCAGACGAGGTCGAGGTGGAATGGGACCAGGAAGGGGTCACAGACAGCTGATCTGTTACAATTGCGAAGGGCCAGGATATTATGCCCGCGATTGTACAAATCTGACTAGAAAATCATGTTTATATTGTACCCAGTTTGATCATGAGATGGAGGACTACCCCACACTGATAGCGAGGTTGCGCGATAAAGGAACACTCCAACCCCTACTGACTCAGAACCTGCAAATGATGAGGTCTGAGCCATGCAAGGAGGACCCGAATGTAAACATCGTGCTCTGAAGCGATATCATGACACGAGATGACAAAGGTAAGCATCCCGAAGAGAGTGCCTGGGTTCACAAGGTTCCAACAAAGAAGCCAAAATTCGATTTGAAGCGTGCGAAGGAGACATTTATGGATGCTAAGAAGAGCTTCATAGAGGCATCCACTTCAGGTAGTAAAGACAAACTAGAACTAGAGATGGACCCATCAATGCTCACTAACTTTCTGGAGACATGCATGAAGCTGTTGTGTGATAGCAAAGCGGTGAAGGGACTGCATGAATTCATCACTAGATGTGCTGGACCAGGAGAACCACGCATAGTCCAGAAGCTCGAAAAGCACACGATGCAAACAGGAAGGGAGGTGGGATTGACTCCACAAATTAGAGAATATGAGTTGGATCAAGTGATTTTGGATCTAGGATCAGACGCGTACGTCCTGCCAAAGCAGACATGGGAGCACATGGGTAGGCCCGCATTGCAATGGTCTCCTATTCGATTGTGAATGGTGAACCAGCAAAAGATCCTACCGATGGGGAGATTGCAGGGAATAACGGTAGAAATCAAAGGTGCGAGCGCACTTGTAGATTTTGAAGTGATAGAGATTGTTGATGATAACAATCCCTATCCCGCACTACTGGTAATAGATTGGGCCACTGATATGAATGGAGTGATAAATCTAAAGAAGTGCAGGATGATTTTTGATAAAAATTCACTGTGCATAGTGATACCTCTAGACCTTGCGGAAGGATCGCACTACACAGAGCAAGTGCCCGACTGCGATAGCGACAATGATCTAGACTGTATCTACAAGATAACTGCACGAGAGTAGGATTGGGTGAATCCAACAACGGATGGCAGGATTTCGTGGGAGCGTGAAAGCTCCTGCACCTCAGATTCGGACGAGGAGACAAAAATATGGCATAACCGGTTACACGAGCTAACCACGCTCAACTGCAACATGATGATAAGATCACTACTCTGTGTAGCAACAGAAGCAAGAAATCTGCTTATGTATGACAGGTTGAGTGAGGTAGATGATTTCCTGAATAAAATGAAGGAGAAGTATTGGAATAGCAGCGTTTCGACGCTCTAAAATGGGCACTGTACGCTATGCTTGCAAGGTGGTGGGGTACGCACTAGCATCATTTTGAGGACTGGCAGGAATGTAGGAGGTTGATGCGCCTACGGTTTGAGAAACCTCAGATGCGGCTAACAGAAAAGTATGATGGATGGGATGATCCACATGCACACCTCGCAAAATGGACCAAGGTCTACAGGGAAGAGCCACAACCTGAGTGGGTGCATCTATTCTATCATACCTTATATAGCATACCCATGAATTGTTACACTGGGATGGAGCTCCGCCATGGCATGCGAAAATGGGATATCTTGCGCGAAGGATTCCTATTAACCTTCACGTTTGAGGATCGTTGGTGGGATACTGTTGATGATGCACTACAAGCAGTAAAAGTAGCTATCTTCAAAATACCCCAGGAACCAATGGAAGTGCTTCAGCCGGAATGGGAGACCCAGCTAAGCTGCGCGCTGGAGTGTTACAATGTAAATATTGAGGAGGATGATGAGGATCCACAGAAAATTAACATTCCAAAGACTGAAGGCTTCACGAGGTTTGAGGACCATTGATCAAATATCCTAACATCACCGTGTCACTAAAAACAAATCAGGTAAACATTGGGATAGAGACTGAAGCAAAATATGCAATGCTCAATGATTATTGGGATGATACCACAGTGGATAAGGTTGCTGAGTTACTCCGCGAGTACGAAGACTTATTCCTGACCAAGATTACGGGCTTAAAAGGGATCGTTGGTGGCTTAGGGATGATGAAGATCACCTTAAAACCTGACGCAAAGCCGGTTAAGCAGAGGCCTTACTGCTTGAATTCGAACTATAAGGACAAGGTCTGCGTAGAACTAGACAAGATGCTCACAGCTGGAATTATTGAACTGGTGGAAGAATCCGACTGGGTGAGCCCTATGGTAGTACAGGAGAAAAAGAAAAAGGGCGAGATACAAATATGCGTGGACCTCAGGAAGTTGAATAACGCCTGTGTACATGACCCATTCTTAACACCGTTCACAGATGAAGTATTGGAAAATGTTGGCGTACAAGAAGCATACTCTTTCACGGACAGGTTCTCAGGGTACCACCAAATCAAAATCGCGTCGAAAAACAGGAGCAAGATGACCTTCGCAACGGAATCGGGCTGCTTTCAGTAGACCGTTATGCTGTTTGGGTTGAAGAATGCGCCAACCATCTTTTCTTTCATCATTGTTGCCGCATTCAAAGAATACATCCACAAATTCCTGGAGGTATATCTAGATGATTGGACTGTCTTTGGATTGGTTAAGCCCCATGTAGCAAGTTTACGTTTGATGTTGGATACTTGCCAACGACACCAAATTACACTGAACCTTAAGAACTGCACATTCCTCGTTCCATTTGGGAACCTGTTGGGACATGTGGTTTGCAAACAGGGACTGGTGGTGGACCCAAAAAAGATTGCAGTGATTCCAAATTTGGAAGCACCGCGAAGTGTTAAACAGTTGCATGCTACCTTGGGACACACAGGATACTACAGGAAGTTCATCAAAAACTATGCCCAAATCACTGTAGCAATGGAGAAACTATTGAAAAAAGATGTCAAATTTTGCTGGAATGATGATTGCATGAAGAGCCTGGATGTCCTAAAGGGAAAATTGGCCTCCGCTCCAATCCTGGTCTTCCCAAAATGGGATGTCGAGTTTCATGTCCATGTTGATGCGTCATGTATCGCACTGGGAGTAGTGCTCACACAAGAAGGCGGAGAAGGCTTGGATCACCCTATCATGTTTGCAAGTCATAGATTTTCCAAAGCCGAGAAGAACTATTCCACAACCACGCATGAGGGGTTGGCGATAGTGTACGCACTCCAAAACTACTAGCACTATTTGCTAGGAGGACATTTCAAAATGTATACAGACCATTACACACTAAAGTACTTGGTCAATAAGCCTGTGTTGGGGGACACATATGTCGGTGGCTCTTATTGCTCCAAGAATATGACTTTGAGGTCATAGTAAAACCTAGATGCCTGAACGCAGGACCGAATCACTTGTCGCATATTGAGACAGGTGAGGAACCTACTAGTTTGGAGGAAGGATTGCCTGACACACATCTCTTTGTTGTACGCGTCACGGATGGGAACTTCAAAGATATAATCCACTTTCTGACAACAGGGACCGCGCTGAAGGAATACTCTGTCCAACAGAAGAAGAAATTGGTGGTGCGGGCGGCGGACTTTTCTGTTATCGCAGGGCACCTTTATAAAATGGGAAATGATGAGATATTGTGAAGGTACGTACCTGAATTTGAACAAAATAATATCCTCGCAGAAGCACATGGGGGCACTATAGGAGGACACTATGAAGGACGAGTGACCGCACAATAGATTCTTCGCATAGGGTTGTGGTGGCCAACCCTTCACCAATATTCAAAAGCACACTGTAAGGCCTGCTATATATGTCAAAGAACTGGAAAATCATCACGGAGGGATGAGATGCCGTTGAATCCACAAATGACACTGCAGTCGTTCGAGAAATGGGCGATCGACTTTGTGGGACCCATCAAACCTCAAGGAAAAACGGGTGTGCAGTACATCATCACCGCAACAGAGTACCTGACATGATGGGTGAAAGTGTAGTTGGTCAAAGACTGCACGGCCACTATGGCTGCGAAGTTTTTGTTTGAACACGTGTTGACCCGGTTTGGATGTCCGAAGATCTTAATGAGTGATCACAGTACACATTTCCTGAATGAAACCATCAATGCGCTCACAGAAGAGTTCTAGGTGTATCATCAGGAAAGCACACCATATCACCCACAAGCCAATGGGACAGTAGAAGCGTTCAACAAAATACTGGAGACTGCACTAACCAAAGTGTGCGCGGAATGATTGGGACCTGCGCATAGTTGCAGTACTATGGGCTTATAGGACAACGTGCAAGAAACTAATGAGACAAACACCATTCCAATTAGTTTACGGCATGGAAGCTGTCATGCTAATGGAGTATATTGTACCTAGTCTATGAATAGCCATGCTCACAGGTATGACGGACCGCGAAGCTCTGGAAGAAAGACTCGCAAAATTGGAAGAACATGAGGAAGAACGGTTCTTGGCTAGTTTTCATTAGCAGGTATAAAAGCAATGTGAAAAGGCCTGGCATGATCTCCATATTAAGTTGTGCACCTTTAAGGTAAATGATTTACTGCTATTGTATGACAGTAAGTTCGGGAAAGTTCAAAATGCATTGGCTGGGACCGTACGTGGTTAAGGAGGTCACAGACGGAGACGCAGTACAGCTGTTCAAACTAAATCGAGAACCTTTCCTAGGCAAGGTGAATGGTATCTGCTTGAAGTACTACATGAGTGGGACGATTATCTAACTAGTTAGCAGAAGCATAGTCTTTGTGCTCCAAGGAACCGAACAAAGGCGCAGGACTATAAACATATGAAGCAGATACCGGTACAGATGTATGGAAACAGTTCAGACAAGAGGTCTCAGAACAGTGGATGCAGCAGATCCAGCAAGCAGCAACTCAGTGCGCTGCTAACCTCAACACAGTACATTAACAATTGGAGGGACTCCGTGCCAAGATTGCCATTCCGACCGAGTGACTCGAGGGCTAGTCATGATGTTTTTTTTTGGGGCCTGTTTGGCATGGAATCCCTCCCAAGGCATGTTTTGGGGCTCAAAGCCCAAGTTTTGACCCGCTATTGTTGTAAATACTCCACGAATTGTGGGCACAGAATCCGAAATGTATGATAGAGTCACAGGGTTGTCCACCCTAGTCTTGTAATGTAATGTCGGCCTACCCATGGTCCGCGAACCATGGGATTGTATAAATAGAGCAAGGCTCTAAGTGTAAAAGATAGCAATAAGGAAGCGAAAAGAGAAGATAGAGTCTAAGTGACTAAGTGTGTCTTGGGTGGCAGAGTAGGAGAAGGCTCTGCAGCTGAGTGCACAGTGGCCTAGTAGTCCGCAGCTGAGTGCGCGGACCCCTGCAACTGAGTGGGCAAGGTGGAGTCGAGTCTGTAACCGAAGAAGATATTAATAAAGAGAAGTTTGATGTCAATTTGTGTATTTGTTCTTCTATTAATTCATGTTCGATATAAGCTACAAATATATTGTTTATTTACTGCGCGCACTTGTATGAATGATTTAGGTTATTAAGTATAACTTAAAGCACGCAAGTAGGAGAAAATAATAAACTAACATTGGGATAATAGTGAGGACTTGGGTAATAATGGCATTTGGCCCCCGAGTAGGGCTGCGCGAAGGTAGCATCTCAGGCTGCGAGATACGGGAAAGTGCGCGTAGAAACATGCGCAAAGTGTCGAACCGCGAACCTCTTGAACCCATCAGACATCTCCAGGGTGCGGAAACCTGGTTCTAGCACCCTCCCATACTACTTCGGGTGAGACCTCAGTCCACACTCCGTAGACTGTTGCCAAAAGGGCCAGTAGTACAGGGGTTTGTTTGGCTAAATCACCTCTGAACCTGGTCAGGCCCCAATAAGCCAACACTTGCAATTTTATTTTCTTTGAATTTATTTCTTTCCTGCACTATTTCTTTTAGGTTTCTCATTTTCTCTGATGTTGTAAGAAATCCCCACCCTATATATATATATAATATATAAATATATATAATATAGCACCATTCATGTGCTAGCAAATGTACCCGTTGGCTTGTTAAAAACAGGAAAATGGTATTTTGAGAAATCATCTAATGAGGAAATTTTATGATGCTACAGAGACATACAATTCATCCAATAAAAAATTAACAATTGAAAAATTTAATATTTTGATTGTACATAAAAAATGATATTATTAAATCTTTGATCTAGAAATTGGATGATTTTCAGGAAGAGTGGGAGCAGGATGAAACCCACTGCTTATCTTTTGCGCCAACTATAGAAAGAAACACCTCCTTGGAAAGTGTCCACTTATTAGCCTGAAAGTTTGTAAAATTTATGAAGCGGATCATCTAATAGAACGTTTCCCATCACTACCAAGGTTACTGCAAGTACTCAGGAAATCAAGTAAGGAATCGAATCGTCTACCAAGTAGAACTCAAAACCCCTTATCATTTGATACTTGCAATAATGTTTATTGTCCTGAGTAGGTTCCTCAACATGTTTATAATCCTGTAGTTTCATGGAAAACTTTTAATCCTCCTCTAATCGAATATCCTACTTCATGGTCATAGTGGCCCTCTCCTTGGCCCTCATCCTCGAGACAGATATCAACATGGCCTCAAGAATTATTTAGATCCTTATCTCTAGGGAAATATCCCATGAAAATTCAATCATATGAGCACCAACAATAGCCACAACTTCTTTCCAATGTGTTATCACTACTCCAGATCTCCAAGGCTGAGAAAAAGTTCGGCTGAGGTAACCACAAACCAATCTTTTGGCTTGGTAGCTAGCCCTACCAAGTCGGAGAGGGCTCTCTCCAAAGGATTATAGCCATGAGGGATGGATATTTTAGGGTTTTAGGCTAGATTTAAAGTGCAGAGGGTTGTTTGATTTGATATGACTGGGTTGTTGGAAGAGGATTAGGTCAAAGAGACTAGGTCAGGGCAAATAAGGGTATGATTGCAGACATATGATAGAGAAAGGTAGGTGTTAGGGTCCTATAATAATAGCATTCATAATTTTTTAATTGACTAAAATTAAGTCTTGTAATATTGTACATAATTTTGCTTTTGGCAAAATGTTTTCCCATATTAAAAATAAAAAATGTAAAGAGCGTAAGTCCTAAAAGAAAAATCAAAGGACTAAAAGGAAAGGATCAAAAAAGAAAATAAAATATGAACCCCACCAAAAGGAGATAAAAAAAAAAATTCTAAAAGTGATGCAAATTCAAATTCCACTACTTTTTACTTTGCCTTGCAAAATAAGATTGTGTGCAGCTTGTCAAAAATGCCACAATCCATGATGGTCAAATAATTTAATCTTGATTCATTCATGCTTTAAATTTCATGCTGATAGATACAAAAGAAAGATCTAGCCAAACTTTTTAATCTTGGTAGATCAGTAGTTAGGTATAGAATAATAATGAGCTCATCAGTTTAATCTGAGCCATTGGAAGTTATAATATTAGAATTAGATAGTTTGCTTATCAAAGAAAAAGAAATAAAGGGTCTGCAAGCTCAAATGCACCCAATAAATGAAGAGAAAATGCTAGTGTAAATAAAGGGTAGGTAAAAGGGGTTTTGGAATGCATAAGGTTGCTAGCTCAAATGCACCTTCATCATGCTTAATCCTATGCTTCATGTGCAGGAGGAATTATCAAAGAAAGGGGACATTCACAAAAGTTGTATATTACTTTGGGTATTTACCCTAAATTTTTTATATAATTTTTTGCCTGAAAACTAAAGCTCATTCACTAATTTCCTCTCATTTCACTAAACCCCTTACATGTCTAAATTATTAATTTCCCTTCATTACCCCTTCATTATTTTCATTCCCTAATATTTTTCCACTTCTTGATTCCAAAGGACCCTTCCCTCTTCATTTCCCCTTGTAAAAATATCCCTTCCCATTCATTTTACCTTTTCCCTTATTTCATCTCATTTTCCCTTATAAACCCACTAAAACCCCCTTATCCTAAGTTTAAAAAAGTTAAAATGTATCGAGCCTCATTGAAAAACCCTCCCCGATACCCTTTTAACTCATCCCAAATGCTTTTCTAAACACTCTCTCTTGTATTCCCCAAACCCTTTATACTATTCTAACCTATAGTCTTTATACATTTATTCCTGCTTTATATATTTCACCCTCCCACTACATGATATCCCCGATCCCTAAAAACCTTCGCATATGGGTTATAACCCTTCATCGTATAACCCATGGTCCCCACTTCTTTTTTAAATACCCATCACATATATTACTTCTCGTTACATTTTAACTAAACCAGACCCCACACCCCAACTCATCCCTCGCAACTCCGCCACGCGATAATCCTCCAATCACCCACCTCCAAATCCAATGACCCACATCCCATATCGCGTGCTCCGAAATTCAATCTTTAATATCTCAAAAGCATGCGAGATTCGCAGTTTTCCCCTATTGCCTTTTTTCTACGTGGCAGCCCCACGTTATATCGCATCCTCTGAAAAAATACCACCCTACCAAACAAAAGCGGTGTGATGAACCATAATACCACCTCCCCGCATAAGATGAAACCGCCTACTTTCCAAACATTAACCCCATGCCCAAAGGTTAACCATTGTTGGCTAAAAACCAAAAAGTCACCCTTTTTATTCTTTTCATTGTTATTTTGCTGCAAATAACCTCTGCCAACCAATTCTAAAGCCCAGAAACTCTGCTCAATTGTTTTAACCCATTTACGACTAGAAGACGATGTAGACTCCGATTTGAATCAGCGTAAAGACCATTGAAGCCTCAGAAAGCCTCTGCTGCCCCAGAGAAGCTGTCTGCATACCAAATATTCATTTTCCAAGTATTCCGCAAGTACCAAAAGGCCTATACTTAAGCTTTGCACAAAATTTTTAATGAGTTAATCAATTTAACCAATTAAAAGCCTCGCCAACCTAAAGCAAGCCACTGTTGCATCCCAAACCTTTTGTTGCAAATTGTATTCATCTTTCCAGAGGTCATAAGCCTATGCATTAAGCCAGATAGTGATTAATTCAATAAAGTAAACAAACCTATGGTGTCCCAAAGAATTATGAATGAAAAACCCCTGCAAACTCCTCACCTGAATATTGACTACCTCCCATTGGCTGAAAGAGATTTCTAGATCAAAGACATAGCCTCCCCTAGCCATCTATTGAAACTCCACTATTGGAGTAAAGACAAATTCCTCAACTAGAATGATGATATTCAGTTATGGGAATCTAATTTAGCCAAACACTTGTTCCCACAAGTATATTAGTTCCCTGAAATCATCCACCTATGCCAACTTTGCTATATCCCAAGTCAAAGAGCCATAGTCTCTCCTCACCAACAGATTTTATTTACAATCATTGCAGAGTCAATAAATGAAATGTTGCAGATCTAGCCAAAGCCTAATGAAACACCTTTTTCTATTGAAAACCTACTTGATCTGTACTTAAAGCTGGACCTTCCCAAGAGATCTCAAATTTTTCAAACTTTCATCCTAGAAGAGGCTCATATTCCTATAGACATTCCTCCATACTCTACCACCATTTTCTGTGAGAGGGCCAGACAGATTATAACCATGTTGTCTTGTATTCTAGGATATACCACTGATGAACATGTATATGAGCCTATACTTGGTTTCCTTTCTATTTTTTTCCCAGGTAAGCCTCCAGCTACAGTTTTGAATTTTTCCTGGTTCTTAGCAGATAGAATCCATGATCAATTGATCAGATTGCCAAATGAAAGAGTATTCAAATATTCTTCAGTATTGTTCCATATGTTTCTATACTTCCATTCAGAAAGCTTTACAGTTAGCATCCAAAAACTGGACACTAGGGGCCATCCTAGATCTGTTATCTTTTTGACACCCTTAATCCAAAAATATTCCACATTTTCAGCTACAAGGAGTTCATTGATTCATTTGTTCACCCAGTGGTTAACATGCTAAGCAGTAGCAATCAACTCAGGGTTAGTGATGAGATAAAGAAAGTTTTACAGTTTTCCAAACACAGTAAAATAGGGGACTCGTATTTATACTAGAACCACACTGAAGTAAGGGTGTATGGATGTCAACTCACTCCATATAAGCTGCCCAAATATCTCCCCATGAGGATATTTGCATTAGATTATATCAGGCAAATCATAAATTCAGATGATGTGAATTTTCTATCAGCCAGGAAGAAAACATAGTTTAAAATCAAAAACCAAATTGGTCCTTTTATTTGCAATAATAGGGAAGCTGGAGAAGAAGCAGAAAAATGTTTACTGGAAATGAAGTTCAGCAATATTTTCAAATGGCAGTATGATCCTTTAGGTGTCATAAACAAACTGAGACTCAAGTTTGAATTGAGCCATTTTATGCATGAGTCCAAGCCAGAGATTGAAAAATATGCCAACCAGTCATAGTGGTTGGAAAACACCTCAATGGATATGGAGAAACAGATGGATACTAGTTCCATTCTACATGCTCCAACCCTACAAGACAGAAATGCAAAAAGGACAAGGGAGAAGTTTCTTTCTCAAACAAAGATATAACAGATGAAAAATTTGAAATTATGTATAGGAAGAAGCCCAAGCTAAATCTTGTAAATGAGCAAGAAGATACAGTTGAGACAATTGAAATCATTGATAATGACACAGTGGTTAAGGATAATACAGCTCCAGCAGTTTAAGAGGAAACGCATCAGCCTTCAACCTCTAATACTCGTATTATTCAAAAGCAACATATTATTGAAGTCTCTTCATCAAGCAAACTAGTAGATAAAGAAAAAGAAATAAAGGAGAAAGGATATACTCAACTATGACCAACAAAGCTATGAGTGTACAAAAACTTCAAAATTCTCTAGAGAATATCACAGCACAATTTAAACTAGAGAAGACATCCTCACAAGCAAAGGATAACAGGATTAAATGACTAGAAGACTTGGTTATTGAGATTGGCTATAATCCAAATGACATCAAGGCAGCATAAAGTCCCATAAAAAAGAATAATGAAAACATTATTGCACTGAAGAAGCAGCTAAAATTGCCTCCTTCTGAACATCCACAGACCAAGGAAATTCTAGGGAATCAAAGCCAAAAAGATGAGATTTTGGACCTCATTCTTCAGTTAAATTCTCAATTAAAAGAAATGGAAAATGATATGGGTAAGTTAGGGCAGGAGAAACAGGCCAACATGGAAGTAGTTACTATCACTACTATTCCTACAGTTACTACAACAGTTCCTTCTACTTTGGCAGCTTTAGTGGCACATTAGCTCTAGTAGCTACAAGAACAAATAGAAGGTCTAAAGGATGAAAATAAGTTGGCACAAATCACGCATAAAAATGAAACATAGAAGTCAAACAGATTGACTGAGAAAATACAGAAGTTAGAGAAAGAATTGACATTGAAAGAACCACTTTCCCAAGCAAAGCAACAGCTATGGGCCAATATCATTAACTCTGTTAATGATATTTGGCCTTCTATACAGGTGATATTTGAGCAAAATTATTTGGTCAAAGAAGTTGGTGAGGAAATTTGAAGGGTAAGATTCGAACTTGGGAATAAGCCAGAATAAGCCTCAAGAATAATCTAGTTCATTAACTCAAAGAACAAGTATGAATTGCAGGAGCTTGGAATAGCTGGCAGAACTGAGACCATACTAGAAGTAAAGAAGGTAATCACCAAGAGGAACTTGATGAAACAAATTGAGGAGAAATGCCAAACAATGGAGCTAGCAATAACTAGGTTTATGGTGAAATTTGATGCTTTGAGGTAGAAAGGTCTGCCTAATCCATTGGTGATTAATGACAGGTTGACAGCACATGAAGACTATGATAAGAAAATCATAAAAGTGAAAAAAGGAAGAAGCCAACAACTCCTCCATGAAGGGGATTCCTATTGGAAAAGTTTTTTATCAGATTTTTGAGAACCTCTTTTACCTCCAGCATGAGGTAAACCATCTCTTTATAAACAAGCCTACTTTTGTAAAATACACAGAAACTAATGAAATCGATAGAAGAATGATAAATATTAAATCACTAGATGTAGAGTCTTGGGAAACGTTGAATGATTTACTATGAAGATGAAATGTAAAACAGAGCAGTCCAAAGCAGTCAAGGTAAAACAGTAAAGAGTAACAGAGTTTAAAGATGAAAGAATATTAGTAAAAGGCAGTGTTAGTAAGAGACAGTTAGCGAGAAAGCAAACAACAAGAGAGAAAAAGCAGCATAATATCAAAGAAAAGCCAACAACAAACAATAAAAGAGGGACAACTTGCATCAGCTACATATCTGTCTCTATCCTCTTGCATGAAGATATTTGTTTTTCCTTGAATAATGCCTAAAACAGTTTAGGATATTTTGTAATAGTTTTTGTATAAATACTTCATAATTTGAAGTATTAGGGGTGGATTGCTGAACATTTCTATAGTTATATTGATCTAAAACCTGAGGGTTTACTGTAACATTTTCAAGTCAGCAAACTAGACTGAGTAATGAAGGCATTTCATTACAGGATTCATGTGTTGGGCCACTTCAGTGAAGTATATTTCATTTGTTAAATTGTTATTTTCTTAAGTATTTCACATGCATACATGTTTTCCAATTTGAATGAAATAACTGGAATTTTACTACAAAATTTGTTTAAGTACACTCTGTCTTGAACAGTTATTCATTTTGACATTTTCTTCTGATATCAAGAGTAGGGAATTCTTCATTTCTCCCTAGTTTCGATTGACCTCTTTCATTTCCCTCATTATCCGGTTTGAGGAATCCTTAACTGCTCCTTGACCCTGATTGAAAAACCACTTCACCATCCAGCCTAAAATATCTAAATTTACTCAGCTACCGTACCTTGTGAACACTATTTTTAAAAATTGATTTAGTCTTGTTTTCTTGACATTTGGACTCCATGGCTGAATGATAAAGAGACATTCATCTATCCATCTAAATCAGTGATTCCACCACCAAATCAAATCAAAAACCAACCAAGCTTAGATAACTAGCCTAAAATCAATTAATCCAACAAAGTTAAATCATTAAGGGAGAGCCCTCTCTGAGCATTAGGAAGGCTAGATCCTAATCTCAAAAGTAGGTTTGTGGTTACCTCTATTATTTCTTTAAACACAAGATGACAACCCTAGGGAAATTTTAGAGTGATAACATAGTGGCGACCATATTGGGGAAATCAGTCCTCGATTTAATAAACCTGAAAGGAAATCCTAAATCTCATCTTTGCACCTTAAGTCCATTTTAGGGTTGTCAAAGGTTTCATTACAAAATTCAAAAAAAAAAAATTAAAATCATGGATTCCAAAAGAACATACTATACCAGGGCACATCCAAATCCAGGCCTTGTTATAATTGTTGATAATCCAAACAAAATCTTAAGAAAAAACAATAAATTACAAATTCAAGAAAGCATTAGTCAGCTAACCAAAGAAGATTCACTTCCTAAAGAGTTATCAAACTTAGAGGATCTTTAATTTTATTTATCATTTGAGCATTCATTGTTTCGTACCAAATATGAAACTTCAGTCCATGATACTATAATAGACCCTACTTTGATTCAATTTATTGAATCAAAGAAGATATTATACATCCTAATTTAGATCAACATGTTCTAGACACTTTTGACAAACTTGATGCTTTAACCTCAAATTTGATAAGACACATAAACGAAGCCTATTTTCAAGAGTCAGTTGAATTAGCTGCCCTAATTGTTGCTACTCCTAAGCCTTCTACCATTCCTTTAGAGTCTTTAAATTTATATTTATTTAGTACCACCTCATCTATTATTTCCACTACACTTCATTCCACAAAATCATTCATCTCCAAGCTTCCTCTTCAGCCCAGAGTTTTATTTCCATCTCCAAATACTTCGAGTTTATCTTCTAGCACTTTTGCTACATTTTATAGTACTTCAATCCCATTTGTAAGCCCTTCAAGTTCATCCTAAATCACTGCCACTTTACCTCCTAGCCAAGCTAGAATCTTAGCCATGGCTACTAGATATGCTCCTTTGACCTTACCAGCTCAAGTACATGCCATGCCCCAAGACTACCAGAGTAAAATCTTTCAGTTTGATGGTACTGGTCAATATACTGCATAGTAACATGTAAATAAAATGAATGATTATTTTGAATTACATGAAATTGATGAACAAGATGTACAGATGAGATTATTTTCACAAACACTAACAGGGGATGTCAATAAATGGTTTAAATCTTTACCTGCTAGTCATATTGCTGATTTAACTATTTTCCATAGATTGTTTATCAATAGATGGAAAAGAAAGAAAATTTGTTTATAAATATTGTCTGAATATGAAAACATTAGAAGAGCTCCTAATGAATCTGTTCAGGACTATTGTACTAGGTTTGACAATATTTATAATGCAATCCCTGCAAATATCAAACCTCCACTAGACTTGGCACTAATCAAATTTCCTGATGGTTTTGACATTGATATATCTTACCAATTGAGAGAAAGAAACCCTCCAACTTTAGAATAGATGCAGAGTGATGCAGTTAGTGTAGAAGCTAACTTGTTGGCTGAAAGAGCTAGAATGAGGAATGAGAGGAGAGTTACCATTAAGGAAGAACCATCCACTTTATATGTTAAGATAGATACTTTGGCTAAAAGTTTAGAAAAGTTAGTGGATAGATTAGAAATTATGTAAATAAAACCACAATGGGATAATCAACAACAAGGTTCTCAAATAAGAAATCCAAACTTTAGGAATAATCCCAACACTGGTAAATCTAGAGAAGGGCCACTTGGTCAACAAATTAGACCACCTTTCCAAGAAAACTATGCTGAAAGTTCTCACCAAATGAAGAATATGAAGACACTCAGATTAACATAATGGGAATAAATGATGGTAGTACTATTATTCTTACCCAAGAAGAACATAAATTATGCATGTTACAACAATTACAGTTAGAATCTGGAGCGTCCTTTGATTATAAACAAGGTTATGAATTTTCCATTAATGAAGTTCATAATCAATATAACCTTAGGAGTAAGAAAAACACAGAAGCCCCTACTAATAAAACTATCTAAACTCAAACCAAGAAAATAGTGGGAGCTCCTGCAAACAAAGTACTGCAAATTCTCTCTAGAGAAACCCAAAAAACTTTCACTCCAAATATTGTAGCCAGTCCAAAAAGTTTAGACATTACAGATACTGTTGTTAAAACTTCAGTTGATATTCAAAAATCAGTTGCTCTTAAAACTTCAAAAGATGTCAAAAAATCAACTGATACTTAAGCTTCAAATGCTATTCAGGTTTCAACTGCTTCCCAAACTATTCCAAATAAAAAAATTAAAAATAGTAAAACAATGGACACCCAAACAGAAACTGAATTACCAACTAAAGATAAGAAAGAAAAGATTACACAAACTCCAATTGCTGAGGAAATCATTCAGTTAGGCAAAACACAGACTCCATTTAATATCCAAACTGAAATTTCCAAATTGAAAATATTAGGTCCTTTAATAGAATTGATAAAAATGATTCCTACAAAGCCCAAATCACTGAAACACTGAATATAGATGAAGGAGAAGACTTTGTTAATCTAAATGATGACCAACCGGAGTTAATATTTGGTCCTGAGGTAAATGGAAAACATGAACAAAGTGGTGTTCCTCCATTCTACATTAGATTGACTATTCATGATCAAATCTTACACAATGCTATGTTAGATTCAGGAGCATCTCACAATTTAATGCCTAAAGAAATCATGGAAACATTGGATTTAGATATAACCAGACCATACAAAGAGCTTTTCTCTTTTGATTCTAGTAAATTTAAATGTCTGGGCCTAATAAAAGACTTGTGCGTCACTCTATTTCAATACCCAAGTAAGAGTATTGTCATGGATATTGTAGTTGCTGATATGCCTCCAAAGTATGGAATGCTATTATCTCACTCATGGGGAGAAAAATTGCAAGGATTTCTATGGTGAGACATGTCTTATGCCACAATTTTAGTATTTGGTCAGCATAAAAAGCTTTATAGAGAAACTTTAATGAAATAAATGGTCAGTAGTACAGATAAACCACAAAACTATCCTATTTATTCTATACATTTTGATATGGATTCTTTCATTTTATGTAATTCAGACACTGGAAAATACAATAACACGGTTGTAAAACAAGAACATAAAGAACTTGACAGTGATAATATATTTCATGAATCTAGGTGGCACCTAGACTTTGATGGTTCAGTGAACATATTAGGAGTAGGTGTAGGAGTTTCGATTCATAACATGGAAAATAATCATTCTGAAGGTCATGCCTTTAGATTAAACTTTTAAATGCACAAATAACATGGCAGAGTATGAAGCTTTGATCTTAAGATTGCAAATTGTAAGAAACCATGGAGCCAGGAGAGTTTCTATCATGGGAGACTCAGAATTTATCATAAAACAAATTAAAGGAGAGTATTCTGTGAATAATCCTAGACTTAGCCAATACAGAGAAATTGTTCTAGATCTCATGAAGGAACTTCTTGAAATCGATTTTGTTGTTATTCCTAGGAAACAGAACATTTAAGCTCACAATCTAGCTACTTTTGCTAGCACTTGTAGATTACCTTTTCAGCCCAATCACCAATACACTGCAGAGGTAAGACATTGGCCTGTTATACCTGATAATCTGAAATAGTGGCATATTTTTTCACAAGATTCTCAAATCTATAATTTTATGAATGCTGAGGTAGAATTCCAAAATTGTAACATAGATACTGATTGTATAGTAGATGACATCATAAATAGAGAGATAAATATAAATGTTGTAGATGTAAATAAACCCACTAAATTCACCAAAGTAGAAATAGATAACTTAGAAACAGCGGAAATAGAAGAAATTGTTAATGATGATTCTGAGATTTTAAACCTTAAAAGAAAAAAATTGCCTAAGGGATTAGTCCCATTAGAAGATTTGTTTGATTCAAATGATGTAGCTAGAAAACCAAAAATGGCCTTTAAAATTAGACATAGAAGAATGTAACATAGGAACAGAAGAAAAACCTAAGCTTATTAAATTATCCAAAACATTACCTCCAGTTGAAAAGCTAAAATACATAAGTCTGTTTAAAGAATTTCAAGATGTCTTTGCCTAGTGTTATGAAGACCTCAAGTCTTATGACACCAACATTATTCAACATAAAATACCCGTCAAAGAAGATCATAAACCCTTCAAACAAAATCTTAGGAGAATTAATCCAGGTCTTATGCCATTGATTGAAAAAGAGGTAAAAAGGATGTATGAGGCACAAATCATAGCACCTATTATATATTCAAATTGGGTCTCTAATTTAGTCACCACTAGAAAAAAAAAAACAGGAGAAATCAGACTCTATGTTGATTTCAGAAACTTGAACAAAGTATCACTGAAGGATAACTATCCCCTCCCTAAAATGGACCACATTCTCCAGAGGGTAGTAGGGTCATCCAGAATTTCATTATGTGATGGATTCTCTAGATACCATCAAATCCTAGTCCAACCCAAAGATCAAGCAAAGACTACATTCACCACTCCCTGGGGAACTTTCATGTATTTAAAGATGCCCTTTGGATTGATGAATGTTGGAGCAACATTCCAAAGAGAAATGGACATAGCTTTTGCAAGAAAAATCCATGAAATTTTAGTTGTATACCAAGATGATATCACACTATTTTCCAAATCAGATAATGAACATGTAAATCATTTGAGAAGAGTTTTTAGTAAATGTAAAAAATTTGGCATTTCTTTGAATCCCAAAAAGGCACATTTTGAGCTAGAAGAGGGTAAACTCTTAGGACACGTAATTTCAAAAGAGGACATTAGAATTGATCCAGATAGAGTAGAAGCAATCCTAAACATCAGTCGCCCTAGGAACATTAAAGAATTGCAATCATTCTTAGGTAAAATAAATTTTCTTAGGAGATTCATTTCTAACTTAGCATAACTAATTAGAGAATTGAATAACATGTTAAAGAAAGATTCAACACTTAAGTGGACAGTAGAGGGTAAGCAGTCTTTTGAGGCAATCAAAGAAGCCCTTACTAAAATACCTGTCCTCATAAGTCTTGATTTCAAAAAAGATTTATATTTTTTCTTTTGCTTCAGAACACGCTATTGCAGCAGTCTTATTGTAAAGGAATGATCAGGGTTATGAGCAGCCTATTGCATTTTTCAACAAATCTTTGAGAGATGCTACACTAAAGTATAATATAATGGAAAAACAAGCTCTTGCTTTAGTAAAATCCATAAAGGATTTCAGAGTGTACATTTTATACTCACACATTATTTCATATGTTCCAAATTCAATAGTAAAGGACATTCTAACATAGGATGAGCCTGATAGAAAGATAGGCAAATGAATTTCCACTATTTTGGAATATGATATTGAAATAAAGCCAACAAAACTAATCAAAGGCTAAGGTTTAGCTAAACTCATGGTTGAATTGAACTGTCAGGCCTTAGATATAAATTTCATTGGTGCTCTAGATGATCAGGAAGAGATGGTGACTCCACAGATCAATGAAGCTTTTTTAGATTCACCTTGGTATATATATATCATATTTGTTTTACTAAATTTACAAGCTCCTCCTGGTTTATCTAAAACTAAAGGTAGATTCTTGAAAACGAAATCAATGAAATATTGTATCATAGGCAATGCTTTATTTTGGAAGGATAATGGTGGCATTTTGTTAAATTGTTTATTAAAATATGAAGCTAACAAAGTCATGCAGGAGATTGTGGAGGACACCTATACTGGAAAACAACTACTGATAAGATTTTAAGGGCAGGTTTTTACTAGCCCACCCTTTTTGCAGATGTCAGAAAATATGTGACCTCTTATCACAAATACCAAATATTTGAAGGTAAGAAAAAACTCTTACCATTACCCCTCGAACCTATCTCAGCACAAATGTCTTTTCAACAATGGGGTTTATACTTCATTGGGGAAATTTACCCATCCTCCTCAACCCAACATAAATGGATTTTGACAGCCATTGATTACTTTACTGAATGGATAGAAGCCATCCCTTCTAGACAAGCCACTGATTGTGTCATCATCTCATTCCTTCAAAACAATATCCTTCAAGATTTGGATGCCCACAAAATCTCATTACTGATAATGCAACTTCTTTCAAATCTAAGAATATGGTAGACTTTTGTAACATATATCACATTACCCTTGGCCATTCCACTACCTATTACCCTCAAGGAAATGGGATTGCAGAATCCTCAAACAAAAGCCTTGTTAATATCATCAAGAAACTATTAGAAGACAATAAGAAGACCTAGAACAAAAAGTTAGTTAATGCCTCATGGGCAGATAGACTCACTACAAAAAAGTCCATTGGTACATCTCCTTATCAACTAGTATATGGCATGGATGTTTTTTTTCCATCCTCTTTAGGAGTACCAATGATGAAAATGATTCAAGAATTGCAGGTACAATCCAATGATATCCAAAGAATGATAAATCAGAAAATACATTTGCAGCAAACAAGGGAATAAGTCTATGTCAAATCCCAAGTGATCCAAGATAAAATCAAAAAGATTTTTGACAAGAAAACTAAAGTTGATGATTTTTGCATAGGTGAAAAAGTACTCAAATGGGATTCCAGAAGAGAAGAAAAGGGTAAACATGGTAAATTTTATTTCCTATGGCAAGGCCCTTATATCATTTATGGTTACAGAGGTAACAATGCATTTTTCTTGAAGTAGTTAGATGGAACAAATCTACAAGGTGAACCAGTCAATGGTAGAACGTTGAAGCATTACTTGTCACCATATTAACATTAGTTCATTTGTTTGCTTTTCTCATTATACATAACATTGCAAAGTTTAGATTGGACTGGATGATAATCTTTTGAAGTTGAAGCCTGAAGAGAAGGATCTAAGTTTTGAAAGGTTCAGCATCATATGTACGAATAAAGCATATCATAGAAAAGAAGTTACAAGGCAAGCACAATCAAAGTTTCAAAGGCTATTGATATTAAAAGTTCTTAACATTTCCCTACGAAATGTCATCCCCATGTGGAGCCGCTGTTAGGGCCCTATAATAATAGGATTCATAATTTTTGAATTGACTATGATTAAGTCTTGTAATATTGTACATACTTTTTCTTTCTGCAAAAAATTTTCCCATATTAAAAATAAAAAATGTAAAGAGGGTAAGTCCTAAAATAAAAATCAAAGGACTAAAAGAAAAGGCTCAAAAAAGAAAAGAAAATATGAACCCCACCAAAAAGAGATAAAAAATAGATTCTGAAAGTGATGCAAATTCAAATGCCACTACTTTTTACTTTTCCTTGCAAATAATATTGTGTGCAGCTTGTCAAAAATGCCACAATCCATGATGGTCAAATAGTTTAATATTGATTCATTCATGCTTTAAATTTTATGCTGATAGATAGAAAAGAAATATCTAGCCAAACTGTTTAATCTTGGCAGATCAGTAGTTAGGTAGAGAATAATAATGAGCTCATCAGTTTAATTTGAGCCAATGGAAGTTATAGGATTAGAATTAGATAGTTTGCTTATCAAATAAAAAGAAATAAAGGGTCAGCAAGCTCAAATGCACCCAATAAATGAAGAAAAAATGCTAGGGTAAATAAAGGGTAGATAAAAGGAGTTTTGGAATGCATAAGGTTTCTAGATCAAATGCACCTTCATCATGCTTAATCTTGTGTTTCATGTGCAGGAGGAATTATCAAAGAAAGAGGACATTCACAAAATTTGTATATTACTTTGGGTATTTACCCTAAAAATTCTATATAATTTTAGGCTTGAATACTAAAGCGCATTCACTAATTTCCTCTCATTTCCCTAAACCCCTTACATGTCTAAATTATTAATTTCTCTTCATTATCCCTTCATTACTTTTCATTCCCTAACATTTTTCTCCTTCTTGAGACCCTTCCCTCTTCATTTCCCCTTGTAAAAATATCCCTTCCCAGTCATTTTACCTTTTCCCTTATTTCATCTCATTTTCCCTTGTAAACCCACAAAAACCCCCTTATCCTAAGTTTTAAAAAGTTAAAATGTATTGGGCCCCATTGAAAAACCCTCCTCGATACCCTTTTAACTCATCCCAAATGTTTCTAAACTCCCGCTCTTGTATTCCCCAAACCCTTTATATTATTCTAACCTATAGTCTTTATACATTTATTCCCGCTTTATATATTTCACCCTCCCACTACATTATATCCTTGATCCCTAAAAACCTTTGCATATGGGTTATAACACTCCGTCGTATAACCCATGGTCCCCACTTCTATTTTAAATACCCATCGCATATATTACTTCCTGTTATATTTTAATTAAACTCGGCCCCACACCCCAACTCATCCCTCGCAACTCCACCACGTGATAACCCTCCGATCACCCACCTCTGGATCCAATGGCCTGCATCCCATATCGCGCGCTCTAAAATCTAATCTTTAATATCTCAAAAGAACGCGAGATTCACAGTTTTCCCCACTTGCCTTTTTTCTACGTGGCAGCCCCATGTTATATCGCGTCCTCCGAAAAAATACCACCCTACCACTCAAAAGCGGTGTGATGAACCATAATACAGCCTCCCCGCATAAGATGAAACTGCCTACTATTCAAACATTAACTCTGCGCCCAAAGGTTAACCACTGTTGGTTAAAAACCAAAAAGGCACCCTTTCTATTCATTTTATTGTTATTATGTTGCAAACAACCTCTGCCAACCAATTCTAAAGCCTAGAAACTCTACTCAACTGTTTTAACCCATTTACAACAAGAAGATGTTGCAGACTCTGATTTGAAATAGCATAAAGATCATTGAAGCCTCAAAAAGCCTCCGTTGCACTCAGAGAACCTGTCTACATACCAAATCTTCATTGTCCAAGTATTCTGGAAGTACCAGAAGGCCTATACTTAAGCTTTGCACAACATTTTTAATGAGTTGATCAATTTAACCAATTAAAGTCTTGTCCAACCTAAAGCAAGCCATTGTTGCATCCCAAACCCTTTGTTGCAGATTGCATTCATCTCTCCAAAGGTGCTAAGCCTACTCCTTAAGCCAAATACTGATTAATTCAATAAAATAAACAAATCTATGGCTTCCAAAAGCATTCTGAATGAAAAAACCCTGCAAACTCCTCACCTAAATATTGACCACCTCCCATTGGTTGACAGAGATTTCCATATCAAAGGCACAGCCTCCCCTAGCCATCTATTGAAACTCCATTGTTTATGTAAAGACAAATTCCTCAACCAGAATGATGATATTTAGTTAGTGGATTCTAATTTATCCAAATACTTGTTCCCACAGGTATACCAGTTCCCTAAAATCATCCACCTATGCCAACTCTGTTATATCCCAAGTCAAAGAGCCATAGTCTCTCCTAACCAATAGATTTTATTCACAATCACTGCAGAGACAATAATTAAAATGTTGCAGATCCAACCGAAGCCTAATGAAACCCCATTTTCTATTTAAAACCTACTTGATCTATACTTAAAGTTGGACCTTCCAAAGAGATCTCAAAATTTTCAGACTTTCATCCTAGAAGAGGCTCATATTCCTACAAACAATCCTCCATACTCTGCCACCATTTTCTGTGAGAGGCCCGAACAAATTGTAACCATATTGTCTTGTATTCTAGGATATGCCACTGATGAACATGTAGATGAGCCTATACTTGGTTTCCTTTCTATTTTTTTCCCAGGCAAGCCTCCAGCTACAGTTTTCAATTTTGCCCAGTTCTTAGCAAACAGAATCCATGATCAATTGATCAGATTGCCAAATGAAAGAGTATTCAAATATTCTTCAGTATTGTTCCATATGTTTCTATACTTCCAGTTAGAAAGGTTTACAGTTAAGATCCAAAAACTGGACACTAAGGGCCATCCTAGATCTGTTATCTTTTCGACACCCTAAATCCAAAATTATTTCACAGTTTTCAGCTAAAAGGAGTTCATTGATTCATTTGTTCACCCTGTGGTTAACATGCTAAGCAATAGCAATCAAACCAGGGTCATTGATGAGATAAAGAAAGTTTTATAGTTTCCCAAACACAGTAGAATAGGGAACTGGTATTATACCAGAACCACACTGAAGTAAGGGTGTATGGATGTCAACTCACTCCATATAAGCTTCCCAAATATCTCCCCATGAGGATATTTGCATTAGAGTATATCAGGGAGTTCATGAATTCAGATGATGTGAATTTTCTATCAGCCAGGAAGGAAACACAGTTTAAAATCAAAAACCAACTTGGTCCTTTTATCTACAATAATAGCGAAGCTCAAGAAGAAGCAGAAAAATGTTTACTGGAAATGAAGTTCAGTAATAGTTTCAAATGGCAGTATGATCCTTTAAGTGTCATAAACAAACTGAGACTCAAGTTTAAATTGAGCCCCTTTATGCATGAGTCGAAGCCAGAGATTGGAAAATATGCCAACTAGTCAGATTGGTTGGAAAACACCTTAATGGATATGGAGAAATAGATGGATACTAGTTCCATTCTACATACTCCAGCCCTACAGGAGAGAAATGAAAAAGGACTAGGGAAGAAGGTTCTTTCTCAAACAAAGATATAACTGATGAAAATTTTGAAATCATGTGTAGGGAGAAGCCCAAGCTAAATCCTGTAAATGAGCAAGAAGATACAGTTGAGACAATTGAAATCATTGATACTAACACAGTGGTTAAAAAGAATACAGCTCCAGCAGTTTTAGAGGAAACTCATCAGCCTTCAACCTCTAATACTTAGATTATTCAAAAGAAGCATAGTATTGAAGTATCTTCATCAAGCAAACCAGTAGATAAAGAAAAAGACATAAAGGGGAAATGATATACTCAACTATGACCAACAAAGCTATGAGTGTACAAAAACTTCAAAATTCTCTAGTGAATATCACAGCACAGTTTAAACTAGAGAAGGAATCCTCACAAGCATAGGATAATAGAATTAAATGACTGGAAGACTTGTTTATGGAGATTGGGTATAATCCAAATGACATCAAGGCAGTAGAAAATCTCCTAAAAAAGAAGAATGAAGACATTGCTGCAATGAAGAAGAAACTAAAATTGCTTCCTTCTGAACGTCCACAAACCAAGGATGTTCTAGAGAATCAAAGCCAAAAATATGAGATGATGGACCTCATTCTTCAGTTAAATGCTCAATTAAAAGAAATGGAAAATGAAATGGCCAAGTTAGTGCAAGAGAAACAGGCCAGCAGGGAAGCAGTTACTGTCACTACTATTCCTACAATTACTATAGTCGTTCCTTCTGCTTTGGTAGCTTCAGTGGCCACAGCAGCTCCAATAGCTACAACACTTCCCATTGCATTAGCAACTACATCAGTAACAGGTTCAACAACAGCAACAACTCATCCTAGCGATGAAGCAGGTAAATTAATCAAAGTTATGTAGGATATGGCCATCCAAACCAATGAAATAAATAGACTTAAGGAACAAATAAAAGGTCTAGAGGATGAAAATAAGTTGGCACAAATCATGCATAAAATTGAAACACAGAAGTCAAATAGGTTGACTGAGAGAATACAGAGGTTAGAGAAAGAATTGACATTGAAAGAAACACTTGCCCAAGCAAAGCAGTAGCTATGGGCCAATATCATTAACTCTGCTAATGATATTTGGCCTTCTATACAGGTGATATTTGAGAAAAGTGATTTGGTCAAAGATACTAGTGAGGCAATTCAAAGGGTAAGAGCCAAACTTGGGGATAAGCTAGAAGAAGCCTCAAGAATAATCCAGTTCCTTAACTCAAAGAACAAGTATGAATTGCAGGAGCTTGGAATAGCTGATAGAACTAAGACCATACTAGAAGTAAAGATGGTAATCACCAAGAGGAACCTGATGACACAACTTGAGGAGAAATTCCAAACAATGGAGCTAGCAATAGCCAGGTTTATGGTGACATTTTATGCTTTGAGGCAGAAAGGTGTGCCTAATCCATTGATGATTAACAACAGGTTGATGGCTGAAGACTATGATAAGAAAATCAGAGAAGTGGCAAAGGAATAAGACAACAACTCCTCCATGAAGGGGATTCCTATAGGAAAAGTGCTTTATCAGAGTTTTGAGAACCTCTTGTACCTCTAGCATGAGGTAAAACATCTCTTTATAAACAAGCCTACTTTTGCAAAATACACAGAAACTGATGAAATCTACATAAGAATGGTAAATATTAAATTACCAGATGCAGAGTCTTGGGAAAAGTTGAATGATTTACTATGAAGATGAAAGGTAAAACAGAGTAGTCCAGAGAAGTCAAGGTAAAACAATCAAGAGTAATAGAGTTTAAAGATGAAAGAGTATTAGTAAACGACAGTATCAGTAAGAGACAGTCAATGAGAAAGCAACCAACAAGAGAGAAAATGCAACATAATATCAAAGAAAAACCAACAACAAATAATAAAAGTGGGACAACTTGCATCAGTTACATATCTGTCTCTATCTTCTTGCATGAAGATATTTATTTTTCCCTGAATAATGCCTAAAACAGTTTAGGATATTTTGTAATATTTTTTGTATAAATACTTCATAATTTGAAGTATTAAGGGTGGATTTCTGAACATTTCTATAGTTATATTGATCTAAAACTGAGGGTTTATTGTACCATTTTCAAGTCAGAAGACTGGACTGAGTAATGAAGGCATTGCATTATAGGATTCATGTGTTGGGCCACTTCAGTGAAGTATCTTTCATTTGTTAAATTTTTATTTTCTTAAGTATTTCACATACATACATGTTTTCCAATTTGAATGAAATAACTAGCATGTTACTACAAAATTTGTTTAAGTACACTCTATATTGAACAGTTATTCATTTTGATGTTTTCTTCTGATATCCAGAGTAGGGAATTCATCATTGCTCCCTAGTTTCGATTGACCTCTTTCATTTCCCTCATTATCCGGTTTGAGGAATCCTTAACTACTCCTTAACCCTGATTGAAAAACCACTTAACCATCCAACCTAAAAGATATGAATTTACTCAGCTTTCATGCCCTGTGAACATTATCTTTAAAACTTGATTCAGTCTTGTTTTCTTGACATTTGGACTCCATGGCCCAATGATAAAGAGACATTCATCTATCCATCTAAATCAGTGATTCCATCACCCAATCAAATCAAAACCCAACCAAGCTTAAATAACTAGCCTAAAATCAATTAATCCAACAAAGTTAAATCATTAGGAGAGAGCCCTCTCTAAGCATTAGGAAGGCTAGATCCTGATCTCAAAAGTAGGTTTGTGGTTACCTCTATTATTTCTTTAAACACAAGATGACAACCCTAGGGAAATTTTAGATTGATAACAGTAGGTAGGCACTCAAACACTTTAATGTTCTGAAGTGAGATGGATAAGATTGGTGAGGTGCTAGAAAGAGTAAGACAAGCATGTGTTCTTTATAAACTGAAGAAACTGGACAAATTATGAATATTTCCCCAAGACAAAGCATGTAAGATGTATTCTGCTCATCAACTTGAGAATCAATATATCATAGAACTGAACTGAAACATGGGATTAAAAAACATTCAAACATATGAAACATAAGAAGAAACTATGTCAAAATTCCATACCACAGGTATTCCACCAAAATAGCTGCAACTCATTCATTAAATTCTGCCAAATACTAATTAAACTAGTGTCTCTGATAAATAGCCAAACATCCAACTGATTCCAACCTATAAAATGACTAAGAAAATACATAATATAGGCCTAAAACAACCTCATCCTAGGCTTGGGGGTCGAATCCATGAGAGGAGGACCGGTTGCAAGAAAGGTTGAACTGATAGCTAGAGTGTAGGGTGGTCAAAGTGACTCATCCCTCACTCTAGAAAATTGATTCATTACATGCCACATAGGCCATTTAACTGATATATCTACCCTAGATAAAAGTAAAAACATAATAATTACATCATCTAGATCAATTACATGAGTAAAACTTGAATTTCCCATAGGTAAAATTCAACTCGGAGTGAAACAGTGAAAATAGCAGAAGATTGTCAAATGCGTAGCGACCTGGTCAAAAGCGTAGAGCCAATGTCAAATGCGCAACGACCTCTTCAAGCTGACTTTTGACTGCCTTCCTGATGTCCAAATCTAGCCCACGATAGCTTATTGGAAAGCTTATCCTGTCTAGTTTCCACATATACCCCTGGATTTGAAAATGGGCTTGATTTCCCCCCATAAAATTGCAATCTCCCAAGACTACTCAAATGCGCAACGACTAGGCCAGAAAAGAGGCAGAAAGGTGATGTTTTCGTATTTTTGGACCCTTTTGGCTTACCATTTTTGCTCCAAATGCTTAGAAAAAGTACAGGGTGCATGTCCTCATCATTCTGAATCCAAAAATGCTGACCATTTGCTCATTTGATGCCCCAAAAAAGAAAGCAGCGTCCAAGGTGTTGCGTGTTTGACCATGATGGTTGTGCCAAAATTTCTCAAAAAATAGAGCAAAACATATCTTGCCAAAATTGTTCAAAAATGGCCAAAGTTGGTGGGATGATAGCTGGCTATATGTTTGAGGCATGGAGTGATGCCTTGGCAAGGATATCCAACCCCTTTTTCTCCTCTTTCTTGGTCAAGGCCTCAATTTTTGCATTAGCTCTTTTGAGCTTGGCACTTACAATTTTGTCTCTCATGGCATAGTGTTTTGCCATCCTTCTTTGAATATCATTGTCCTTTTTGGCCTTGTCTAGGAGGTTCTCCAAATTACCATTTACCTTCTTCAGCCAATATTCTCAGCTTTCATATACCATCTTGGAAAATTGCTCACTCAAGGTGAGCTCATTGGCTAGTTCTTCCTCCCTTTTCCTTTCTTGCTCCAATGCTCTCTTTAGGCCTCTAGTCCTTGGCCTTCTTCTTGGCACCTGTTCATCAAGTTTCTCACCATACTGCCCATATTCCTCATCAAGTAAGGCCTTAGCCTTTTCATCCTCTCTCTTTTCCTTTCTGAGCTGAATCTCCATGACCTCATCTTTGACGTCAAACTGCCTATTTTCCTGCTTATAGTAGGAAATGATCCATTTAGCCCTTTGCAAGTTGACCTCAAGCTCACCTATGAGTGCATTCTTCTCCATTATGACAATAGTTATGCTTTTACTGTTGTCATGCTCATCTGAGTCAACTAACTGAAATCATGCTCTATCTCATGGAGGTCTTCCTCCTGCTACTGGATCTCTTCCTCTACAACTTTTTCCTTACCCTTTTGTACCTGCTTTGTCAATGAAGAAGGCAAGGCCCCTCCCACAATTAGTGGGGAAAACACTTGCCTATGCCCTCTCTGATAGGTATGTGCCATGGTACCTAAACCAGGCCTTTTGGGCTTGCTGCTCTCACCATGTTCAATATGCTCTTGTCCAGTGCCTTCATCTTTGTCAGGTGAATAAATAGGCTCATGAAATGATGATGATGGAGGTGATGGTGTGGCTAACTCATAAGATGAAGATGAATGATGTATGGACTGAGGTGGAGGAATGGAGGTGGATGGATGAGAGGATGAAGGTGCCTCTTGGCCATGTTGAATAGGTGGGACTGTGAAAATCTCATTGGATATGAAAGTGTCCCATGCAATGTTAAGCTAATAAAGGTAGTGTAGGACTATCATCTTGATGAGAGAATGGTGAAATATGTTATGCATTTGATGATCATGCTATTTTTTTCAGGCAATGTATGACATCTTGTCGATATCCAGGTAAATATAGTAGGTCAGATTAAGAATTCTGACTCTTGTAAAATGCATGAGTAACCCAATATGATAGGAATAGAACCTAGAAAACGTGCTCTCACATGTGAAGTACTCCATGATGATTCTCATCATAGGAACATGTCTGTCTAGGAGGTAAGAGAAAGGGAAAATCCTCCTTCTTTCATTCTTGTGGATAGGTTTAAGATATGGCTCATAGTAGAAATAATCCAACTCTGCTTGTTTAAACCATTTTTCCCCAACATTTGGGATCCCAATAGCAGCTAATATGATAGCAAAAAGATATAGTAAAGGTGACACCGACAACGGTTTCTTGGTTATCATGGAGGTTGATGATGAATTGTCTTGTCAATTTAGAATGATGTTGGATTCTTTCCACCTTCTCACAAAAATAAAAACAACCCATATGTTTGAAGCTTGTGACAGTGATGGGAGATGACATGAGCTCTCTAGTGTTGGTTGGCTCATATCTGATGATTCTCCCTGCTTTTTCATATTTCCTCCTCTGTTATTTTTCTTCCTCACTCTGACTTCTATGTTCTTCTTCTGCCATGATTTGTTGCTATCAAAACCCTAGGGAAATGTTAGAATGGACTGTGGGTATGGGAAATGTGGAATGATGTCAGGAGAGATGATGAGGAGGAGATGGGGATGTGTGGAATGAGGGAGGTGACATGTTTTTGAGGGGGAATTGTAATGAAAGCTAGGAAATGTGATTTGAAATGGTGGGAATGTATTACTAGGGTTTAATCTTAGGAATAACAACAAAAAACTTAAACCCTATGTAGGTAAATAATGGAGCGAAGGAGTGAGTAAATTTGCCATCAAACTGATTCGCTGAAGTATATAATGACCAGCTTGGAAACTTGGTGGCGATGGAGGGTTTTTAGCACGTTTTGGATCCTTCTAGGCGAACGCGCAGCGGCCCAGGGAAAGGCGCAACGACTTGGTCAAATGTGCAACGACCTCTACAGGAGCGCAGCACCATTGTAAATAACATTGGGATCTCTGGCAAATGCGCAACGACCCTGTCAAACATGCAGCGACTCAGCTAAATGTGCAGCGACCCTGCTAAACGCACCCTCTTTCTCTGTTTTGCCCAATTTTTCCTTAAAATACATAAATTTATTTTGCTAAGGAGTTTTGAGAGTATTAGAGTGCAAATGAAGCTTCATTGGTGTGTTTGAGAGCCTTTATACTTGGATGAAATATAATTTATGAGTTTCACACCCACTTTCTAATGTTTCTTATCATTTTCAAATTTTCAATTTAATGTTTTTTGACTTTTTTGCTCTTGACAGGTGGATGATGCTTTGACAATCTTGATTTTTGACTTTTGCTTTGGGATGCTTTTGGCAACGGAATTGAGTTTTATTGGAACCTTGGAAACCCTAATGACCTAATGAAACCTTGAAAAACCCTAAAAGACCTAATGAGACCTTAAAGGACTGAATTTCAAAATGACATGACTGATGTTATGGCATGATGTCATTAACTTTATGGACAATGGATACTCAGCAAGGTTGAAATGAGCCAGCAAGGGGTAAATTTCTAAAAGGAGTAAAGGAAACCCTAATTCAACCTTCAGTGACCAAATTTTTGCATGACAACCTAGTGGAATGACAAAAAATTTAGAATGGGACCCTAATATGATATGAAAAGATGAATTTTGATCAATGATGGCAATATGAAAACATTGACACTAACATCGGCCTTATTGCAGATGACGGCTCATTGGAGGTGTCAAAAACACTATAGCCCAACTGCCTAACAATGTGGGCCAATATGGTCAAAAACTAAGAACCAAATTGAACACTAAAAACTTCAATCCAAACTATCAGATCATCAAAGCCTTAGGGCCTCCTCCTCGGGCTTCAAACCTTGATGAATTCTATCGTCACTCGCTAAAAATTGAACTTGAAAGAAAGTTGTTGCTGAAACAAAATCCACACCCTATTCTATTCTAACTGCTGAAAATGACTGCTAAATCAAGTAAAGGAAAAATTCCAATGAAGCCAATCAAGCAACTCGATACCTGATTGTCCTCTATTTACACTATCTACAAAAATCTTGAAGATTGGAAACTTAACATACAAATGAAGCTGAAAACTATGATTCAAAACAAGATAACCATCATGATCTAATGACTGCAGCCAACTGGTAAAATGATCTTGAAAATAATGTGCAAAGGACAGATCTTGATGATCAACGGCAAGATCAGAACAACTGTCAAGTTGAATTGCTTCCTCTTCATGAGCCAAAGGCAACACATTGGCATGTTCCTCCTCTTTTTTCCCTTCTTCCACCATTGTTGATTGGGTGAAATGATCCTTCCATTGTAACCAATCTAGTAGATGGTTACTTACTGAAATTGTGCTCTCACTTACCTCAAGTAGGTAGAATGATGTATATGTAGGAAACTCACAATGAAAACTAAAACCAAGATTTATGCTGATAAACAAAACAACATTCATCTTCTCCAATGCTTGCAAATGACTGTCCAAGGGATCTTGAAAATTATGAATCATTACCTTTTTTGAATCAATAAAAGGAGAAGAATAAGCATTATTTCCATATGGTTGTAACAAATTAGTGAAAGGATCCTCCATAATATTTTCAACAGCATAAGTGTCCATATCTATAGGATCTGGGGCAAACTCCTTTTCATCAACAGACCTTTCATTTTCTGAACCTTAAGGAAGATTTGTATCTGCAAGGGGCTCTAAACCAAATTCTTCTTTATCACTATTCTCCTCTTCATAGTCACTTGGAAACTGGAAAGACTATACAATAACATCGTCATTCTTAATGAATGGAATATGGATTTTGCAAATTAAGAATATGATTTATTTCTTCTTCAGTCAAAGGAGGAAGTACTCTTTGTATTGTTTGGACAAAACAACAATTGTCTTCTTTCCCTCCTAAAATTTGACAAGGATGTTGAATATACTCGTTAATTTCAAGAAAAGTATATAAATTTTGATCAGACTACTCATTCATTTCATGTGATTCATTTTGACTATTAAGATGCAAAATTCCTTCATCTACAAGAAAAGAGGAAGCTACTATATGCTAACTACGATCTTGTGTATCAAAGTGACTGGCTTCTTCAGATTGTTTTTGAAGGGAAAAATCAGAGAAGGCTTCAATGATTTCCTCATCATCCATACATTCGATATCATCACTTTCAAGATATGCAATGAAACTGTTAGGTCCCTATAATACTAGTAATTACCCCATTACTATTGTAGTTGTATCCCTTATTAATATTGTTGTGCCCCTATTGTCCCCATATTGTTATTACTGTGCCCCATAGAATCCCTC
>APFE030579683.1:0-15487 GCA_000404065.3 Pinus taeda
TTTTTTTTTTCGTTTTCTGACTTGATAACCATCGGGACTCAAACTTGTGACCTCGGCTACACAATAAAAGTCTAAGAGAAACTATTTCACTCATTGTTTGTTGCGATGTGATCCATATGAATTAATTATATAAACAACCTTACTCAAAATGGAGGGGCTAGGATCTGATCCTGATACCAATTGACTTATCCAACTTCCTCATCTTTTTAACCACAAACTAAACAAGATTTTTAATCAACATACCTCGTCAAAGTTTCAA
Source organism: Pinus taeda (assembly GCA_000404065.3). Classification (NCBI taxonomy): domain Eukaryota; kingdom Viridiplantae; phylum Streptophyta; class Pinopsida; order Pinales; family Pinaceae; genus Pinus; species Pinus taeda. Next base: position 260 of record APFE030579683.1, read on the forward strand.
ATTGGTAAAGATTCCTTCCAAGGATTTCATGTTTGAAGAAACTATGTCGATCATGGAGTTTTGTGGGATATGTTGCTTATAATTAAAATTTCATTGCTCTTAGTTACTTGTTAACGAAACCAAATTTCCCGAAGAGACTCGAAACCACCACGTTGACCACATAACACTGAACAAACCAGGCCAAACTATGAAATTGGACTTTGTGTTATCATTGACTGGATGTGTGTTTAATGAAATCAAGTTCATATGTATATATATGAAATTATGTGGTCCCAATGTATATGGGGTGTCAACCATGGAACTAATATGACCATCCATGCGACCTCGTCCCTAAATTTTTGCTACGGTCCTTTGGGCCTAGCCCTCATTGACCATATGATCGGGTCCTTAGCGATCTATGATCATCATAATTTTCACATCAACATGATTTCACCATGACACATGGTAGCCTCTAACTTGTGCCATACGTCATGCATTTTTCCCTTTTCACCAATAAAAAAATGTTATTTGTGGTTTCCACGTGATAGTCACGGGTGGTGCAATTTCCCCTTGTTGATTTCATGTTGTTGATGTGGCGAGACACATAATTTTCACATCATCTATTTGTAGCCTATAAACAGCTACCACCTATCACTATGTTGTCACCCAGATCAACCACCTCATGGAGGTGCCACGTGGTAGTGCCACATCATCACCTTGCTGCCATTTCAAACTCCACTACCACATGGACCTATCATGAGATGCCACTTGTCCTGGTACTCCTTTTTGGGTCTACCAACTGTACACCCACTAGCCACCTATCATGTGTCATCATCATAATGTTCCTTTGGGGAAGATTAAAAGTAGTGCATCTTTCCTCATCATCCACCTTTCATGTTTTGATCATCGTTAGATTAGATGAAAGATGCACATTATTTAACTGCATGAAATAGTGCAAAAGTTCATGCACCTGATGCCATTGATTGATTTGCTAATGTTGGATCCACCCTCAATGTATGGGACCTTTAACAAATTTGGTGACTTTAATACATAAATTTGGAGCTTTTGGTTCTCATTATAGCTACCAACCTCAAATGCTCTTATCTTCTCATTCGGGAAGAGTTTTTTTAGATTGTGATATACCGTTCGAAAGGTATCAAGGAGGACTATCTAACTATACCATCCCTAGACTCATTAAAACAACATAAATTTGACAAAAACTCAATAAAACTCATACAAATTTGACTTTACTTGATGATGACATGTAAATGATCAAGCCATCATATTGGGTCCTCTGATTCATGAATGACCATGCTGCTTTCTTAGGCATCCCCTTTAACATAAATGAAATTGGTTATAATAAATGAAAACAACATGTGCAACATAGGAATCATCATCCTCTAAGCCATAGTATCAATTTTTCTAGCTTCCTACTTTTGAATATGCACCTCAAGCCCATTCAAGTCCATCATCTACAACTAAGGTGGAGTTAGAAGGGTCAAACTAGTCCCCTAAAGAAAAATAAAATAGAGGCATCAAGACCATGGAAAATACATACCTCTTAAATCTTGGATACAAGCATACATAATAAATCATCGACCCACATTAAAACTACTAGTGTCCATGAGGAAAAAGTTTCCTAAGTCTTCTATAAATACACCTCAGTCAAGTCTTCTTCTCTTTCTTTTACAATATTGTTTTCTTCTTGTCACTATACTCTTAAGTTTTTTATTATAAAATATCTACATATCCCCTTCTTCAAGATGAAGAAGGAACTAAGGGTGTTGGGGCAAGTAGAGGAAGTCAAGGCAAAGGTAGACACTACAAGACAAACATTCAAAAATCTTTTTCACAACAACAAAGGAAAAAATTCCCTCATTGGAAAGTCAAAAATACTAAGCGGTCTGAGGACAAGCCACAAGTTAGAGCTGGGGGGCTAATAAAGAAATTTTTGGGGTAATAAGTTTTGGGAAATGTGAAAAATAACATCACGTAGGAAGTATACCATGCAATTAAATAAACTGAGGGATAACATGTGGAATTTGAAAAGGGAAAGAACTACGTAAAAGTGCGATGAATAAGGAATGTTGTTGGGTTAATTTTGTATGTATTAGCTCATAGTAATACTTACCATCCCGTAGTAATAATTCATTACTAAGGGGTTTTTATTCGGCTTGGGTCAAAATGTAAACCTATAAATATATTAATGGTGAGAAGTAAAAGACACACCTTGACTTGGATACACATAGACAAACCTAGACATATAGTTTTGCATTGTAATGTTGAATTATTTTCCATGGGGGCTTCACTCAATGAATCTATGACATATCACATGAATTTGTGGCATACTAAACAATACCCCTAATTTGAATTAATATTTGAAAACACCTCTAAAAATCACATTATTTAACCTCCTACCAATATGAACCCAATACACCTTCCCAATTTGAAAAACCCTACTTTCACTAGATATTGTAGGTATCCATTTTTTCATTAACATTTTTTATACCGCTTTATCTTTTTTCATTAACTTTGAGCTCCATTTTTTATACCTACCAATGTAAAAACCCTTTACCCCTATTATATGCTCAATACATTATGTCATTTTTCCACAATATATATCCCCCAATATGAATGCATGTGGTATGGAATTTCACCTCCAGTGAAGTCCCACTGTGATTCACTAGGGTGGTGAGACATGATGGAATTGATTTTAATGGAAGATTCACTATGATAATAAAAATAATAGGTTTTGGGATACTATTTCTTTGCACAATATGTAATGGATTATTCAATTTTCATGATATTGTTACCTTAAAATGTGTGCATGATGGGATTACTACACACAATTAAGGTATACTTCATTTGTTTTAATAATAATAAGCGATAATATGTTGAGTATGGGTAGTGATAGCTTAAGGTCCCTGTCTCCTTCATCATTGCAGAATATTTTAGGTTCTTGTAGTCTCTGCTAGACACCTCATGTGAGAGTTCCCATACTTGCAGGTTTTTCTTGAAGGGTTGATGTCTAAAGGGGTTTTGTTGGAAAAATCTCTCAAACCCCAGGTTAGTGCCCTGTGCGCCAACAATTTTTCTTACCATCACTAGGCACGACTTCACCACATCCTCCATTCGCCTTTGGGTTCCCATGGCTAACTAAACCAACCACAAATTCTCATGGGTTCTCTTTTGTAAAGCACACTTCTCTACAATCTTTAGATTGACATAAATGAAATTAGAACCTAGGTAAATCAAAACCAAAATAGGTTGGTTAACAACCATACCTTCCATCTGGATCACTAGCGTTTGAAGGCTGACATATCTATTTTCAATTGCACCATATATTTATGGCATGTTTTGAGCTAAAACATTCATTATTGCTAGTTCTTGCACATTATACAACTATGCGCCAATTTTCTATTTTTCAAGACAATATTTCGATAAGTGGTTTTCTCCACATATCCAACACTATATAGGTCATCTTATAAACCCCTCATAGTTTTCTCTTGTTGTCTTAGAGGACCAATATCTACTATAAGTAGTATATTTTTGTCGAAATTCACCCTTGGTAGAAGTGGGGAACTTCACATTCCTTCAACCTTGTTGATTTCCTGAAGATTTATCCCCTTTTTCCCTTAAATTTAGGCCTACCTCTTTTTTACCAATTAGTTTGGAAATTGACAATATGCTTGGAATATTCATAATAGTACTTAGCCTTTCAGATGGTGCTCTCCAACGTTTTTGGCTTATCAAACTTAATTATATCTCTATAGGTTTGTGGTAACCCATTGAAGTACCTTTGAATATTTTCTTTCTCGTCTCGAATATACAACACATACATCAGCATCTCCAAAAATATGTTAGTGTACTCACAATAGTGAATTTCCCTAGTTTATAATTATGAAATTATTTAACTTTACTGTCATAGTACCTCTTTTTAGAAATTTCACCGTAGATCACCTGATAATGCAATATACTAAAGAAAAATAATTGATCTACTTCTACTATCAAAATTTGTGGAAGCTTAATCAATTTGAGTAAGATCAATCAGAACACATATAACGAAGAAGAAAAAATCATACACATGAAACACAGAAAAATACTCAGGGGAAAGCCTCAGCTGAAAACCTCGCTATCTGTGTTATCATACAAGTCGAAATATCTTAGGATTACACAAATCTTTAGCTCTCAAGCTATCCAACTCTCAATACAATCCCTCACTACTTCTCATAGACAAAATAGATAACACATATGCCTTCCTTCAATCCTCCAAGCCTCCTATTTCCTTGCGCAGTTTCTCATGGGTACTCCAGCTGCAACCTATGTGATTCTCACCTCACACACAACACTCACCTCTGAAATAACTACGCAATCCTAAAGGAGATAATTCATTCTGCATAGATGAGTTTCCTTTATAGGAAAATTCCTCCAACTTATAGTACATTGTCCCTTCCTTTAATCTCAACTGGGTCTTTCTCTGAACTGACATGCATGAGTTATTTATGAGATAATATTCAGTTATTTGGAGAACACTAGTTGCATGCATGCATGCATTAACTGACTGAACTCACAATTAGTTCTTTCAACTATTTGGAACTAATTTAACTGGACTTAACTCAGTTAACTGAGCTAACTAATTACAACTCAAATAAAACTCATCCTTATCTCCTTAATTAAGGGATAACTTCCTCAATCAAAGGGATAACTATTGCATGTCTTCACATACACTTCATATTTGATTTCGTCCAACTAATTAACTCAAGATGAATTAATTAATTATTTTTCAAACATCTGGTGAGACTAAATTCGAATTTTAATTCTTAATTTTAATTCTTAATTTTAATACAGGGACTAATTAAAATTGCAATTTATCCCGAAATGTTATTTATAGCAATGCTATTTTTAGCATTTCTATTTTTTTTCTATTTCCAATAGAGTTGGAATATAACCCAAAATTCTATTTATAACAATGCTATTTTTAGCATTTCTTGTTGCTATTTTCAACACTCTTTGGTAGGTACTCTTGAAAATATATCTCAAATCTTCTCTAAGACAACTCTTTCTCCCTAATGTCCTTGACATTTTTCAAGTCTTCCCACGATATGTCTACCTTTCCTTTAAAGCTAAAAATGGCCACTCTAGACTTCATGTTTTCAGAGTAATCATGCTATAATGTCAAGTCTTCCCACCATATATCTCCTTTCCCTTCAAGCTAAAAATGGCCACTTTAGCCGTCATGTTTTCAGAGTAGTCATGCACTCTAAAGTATTTCTTCATTCCCAATATCCAAGCTTCTTCTTCTTCAACCTTATTAACTTCACCATAGAAGGTAGGATGTTTTTCCTTCTTGAATTTCTTTAGTATTAATTTTTTCTCGTTCCTCCTCTATTGGTGGTGTCTCCTAGTTGCAGCACTAGATAATTGTTCATGATTATCTGTTCTTCTCTCTAGGGTGTTGAATGGAGTTTATATTCTCACTGTATCTTCACTTCTTTTATATGTCTCTTGTTTTACTTAATTCCTTCTACTCCATTAACCTCCAATCGATGCTTCTATAACCATGGGGAACTTTTCTTGGATTTATGTTTACTCAATTAGCTGGCACCAAGCTTGTGTTGCTTCTGACTTTGTAGATCTAATAAGATTTATAAAATCGACACATTTAATTTCACTTTCCTCTCTTGAGCTCTAACAAACTTTTCATTATCTACCTTATAAATTCTCAACTCAACCCTTAAGCTCCTAAGGGTGTCCATCTAGTCGATGGAATCTTTGTCTTCTTCTTCCTAATTGAGTCTTCTTCCTGATAACGGCGAGATCTATCGGTGTTGTATTGCACCATTCTACTACTCATTCCTTATTGTACCTTGGTGTCTTATTATGTGATATTACATACATATGACTATTAGTTAAATAAAACAAAATTCAACATATTCACTCATCACCTTAGTGTGTTTGCAATAAGCATGTTGATGTAAAACCAATTGAAACACTTAATCTCGTTACTATTCTAATTAGAAAATAAAATAACATATCAATAATGTGTTGGATAGTCAACTGTCAGGAAAAATGGCAGCGAGGGCGGCGGGCTAGGGTTTTGTAGGTTTTGCAGGCGGAATAGCAGGGTAGGCTGGACGATTTGAGAGCTAGGGCCAGCGCAGGGGAGGCGGAGTGGAACGAAGAGGAGAATTAACCCTCACGCAGGATCTGTAGAACCTTAAACAGCGAGTGCTGAGGGAAAAATAGAGAATCAACAAGGGAGGGGAGAGATCCCCTCCTTCAAAAATGTAGTTGCAGGAGAGGCAAGCGGCAGCGACATCCAGAATGAGGCTAGGGTGAATAATAAAGAAGCACCGGTGATGGGTAAACTATGGCAAATGAAGACAGGAGGAAAATGTTTACCAAGGGCAAACAAGAAACCCAGATATGTAATACCCAACAATATGCTGGAGGAATACAACAGCTACATGAAAGATCATGCACTGATCTGCAAGTTCGTAGGGTATTGGCCTAATGAAAAAGAACTATACAGGTGGATTTATCAAAGGTGGAGACCAAAAGGACACATAGAATTGAAACTGGGAGCAAAGGGGTTTTTCACTGCAATATTCGTGAATCTGGAGGATAAAGAGAGGGTTTTTGAGGAAGGGCCATATTTCATGAACAACGCAGGCTCGTTCATGAAATACTGGGAAGAAAGATACAATCTTGACAATGAAAAGATGTTGGAAGCCCCGATCTGGGTCAGACTGTTTGGATTACCAGTGGAATTTTGGAACCCTGAAATTTTGGAAGGGATAGGCAACACAATCGGTGCCTTTGTCAAGGTAGCAGACACAACGAAGAGAGGTAAGTATACATCTTATGCAAGATTGTGTGTTTACATGAATATAGCTGAACCTCTCCCAGAACATATAGAATTGGAATATCATGACACAATTTGGCAACAGCCATTAGACTATGAGCATTTCCCTTTCAGGTGCAGAAGGTGCCATGAGTACGGTCACCTATACAGGCAATGCCCTCTAAACAAGGAGGAAGAATACATAAGGAAAAAAGAAGAACAACATAGGGAAGCAGAGAGAACGGAGGAGATAGATAAAGGTTTCCAGCAGGTTACCAGAAAAAAGAAACCAAACAGAGAAGGAACAAGAGTGCAAATACAAACAAAATCATCGAACATTGAAAGCCAGAACAAGTTTAAAATCATCCAGGATAACAATGAAGAAGATGAGGACAATGTGGCTGAGGGTGAAGACCCAGAAAATGAACCCATGGAAATTTTCCAGGAAACAGGAGAAAAAGTTGCAGAACCAAGAGAAATGAGCAAAGAAGAATCAGGTGAAAAGATAGAAATATTAACCAATAAGACCCAAATGGAGACAGAGAGTCAGCAGGAAAGCGAGGCAGAGGAAGAAAGGATTATGAGACAATTAATCTAGGAATGGAAAAACATGGATGAAAGATTCATTCCAGATCGACAAAAACAAATATATAAGGAGGCTTTTCAAAAGTATAAAGAAAAAAATAGGGGGAATATGGATAATCAGGATGCTACAGCAGGAGAACAAGGAAAGGAACAGCTGGGAATAGGCGGGTCTGGAAAAAGCAGCAGGAAAAGAGGGAGAAAAACAATGAATGAAACGATTCAAACAGTTGGCGAAGTATTGATAAATTCAGGTAAAGTGATACCTCTGTCTGAGGTATTTTCCTACCCCTCCAAGAGTTTTAAATGATTATTATGAGCTGGAATATTAGGGGACTGAACAACAAGAGTAAGCAGAGATATATGAAAGAGAAATTAAAAAAAGACAGACCAAGTATTATGATCCTACAAGAAACAAAAATTACCATGCAGCAGATGGAAGGAATAATCAAAAATAGTAAACTCCAATACGAAGTCATGGGATAGGATGCAATTGGTTCAGCAGGAGGCATTGCAATACTGTGGAACCCAAATGAAATATTTTTTGAAAGCTGGACCAGTATGACTAGAATCCTTACAGGTTCAGGAAGAATAGCAGGGACGAAGGAAAAGGTAATAATTTCAGGAGTGTATGGTCCCCATACTCTGGGAGATATAGAAAACTTTATTAAAAATCTGCAAGAAACTCGAAGACTTTATCCGGAGACAGCTTGGATTGTAGGAGGTGATTTTAATGCAATCCGGTCCCTAAAAGAAAAAAAGGGAGGCATAAGGAAAACAGATCAATATATGGATCTATTTAATGATAGGATAGAAAGTTTGAGGTTGGTTGATATACCAACTATCAACAGAATCTACACATGGAATAATAGGAGAGGGGGTAAGAACTAGATCGCCTCCAGATTAGATCGATTTCTAGTATCAGAAACAATAATGAATAGAGATGTATTCATAGAAGCAAAGATCATGCCATCTCTTGGCTCTGATCACTGGCCGATCAGACTGGAAGTGGATATTAAGGCTAATCTCGGCAAAAAGCCATTCATATTTGAAGCTTTTTGGCTTAGACACCCGGACTTTGTAGAAAAAATGGAGGAATGGTGGAGGCAAAGCACAGCTCAGGGAAAAGGAAAAATGCATACCTTCCAACTTAAACTTAAAGAGCTAAAAGGGAGGATAAAAAAGTGGAATAAGGAAGAGTTTGGAAACATTATGGAGGAAAAACAGAAATTGGAAGAAGAAATGGAAGTGTTGCAGAAAAGGATAATAAATGAAGGAAGAACAGAGGAAAGTAGCAGAAAAGAAGGGATAATATTAGGAAAGCTGGAAGAGAGGAGAAAGCAGGAAGAAGTTTTATGGAGGCAGAAGTCTAGAATAAAATGGCTCAGGGAAGGGGAAAGGAATACCAGATTTTTTCACCAAGCAATGGTCCATCATCGACAGAGGAACAGAATATTTTCTATCAAAAACGAGGATGGAGAAAGGATTGTTGAACAGGAAGGGATTGAAAAAGTGTTGGTCGAATATCACAAAGGAATACTGACTGAATCCCAAGTGGACAGATCTGAAGCGATCAGGAAAATCTGCACGGCCATCCCCAGGATGGTAACTGAAGACCGGAATAGAGCCTTAATGAGAGCGGCTAGTCTGGAAGAGGTGGAGGAAGTGGTGATGAGCATGAAGAAAGGAACAACCCCTGGACCGGACGAATTTACGGTTGATTTCTATCAAGCTGGATGGCATTTTATGGGAAAGGAAATTTTGGAATTGATAGAAGAATCTCGAATGAATAAAAAGGTATGGCCTGCTCTTAATTCTACTTTCTTCACTTTGATCCCTAAAAATGATAAATCAGAGGATTCCAAGGGTTTTAGACCCATTGCCCTCTGCAATGTGATTTACAAAATAATCTCTTCTCTGATGGCTAAAAGACTGAAACCCTTGTTAGAGAATCTGATATCCCCTGAACAAACTGGCTTCGTTGAAGGACGACAAGTTCTAGATGGGTTAGTGGTTACTCAAGAAGTAATTCACTCTATGAAAGCCAAGAAGCAAAAATGAATGATGATAAAACTAGATTTGTCGAAAGCCTATGATAGAATCGATTGGCAATACTTAGAAGAAATTCTGGGAAGCTTCGGGTTTAGCAACAGGTGGATAAAGTGGGTTTTCAGCTGTATATCAACCCCTAATTTCTCAATTCTGGTTAATGGAACTCCTTCAAAAACCTTTAAGGCCTCCAGAGGAATAAGACAAGGCGATCCAATATCTCCTTTCCTTTTTATTCTTGCTGCAGAAGGTTTGGGTAGGTATCTTAAACAAGAGAGGATAACTAACAACATCAAAGGGCTAAGATTGTGGGGTAATGAACTGCCAATAACTCACCAACAATTCGTTGACGACATTATGCTGTTCGGGGAACCAACTGTAAGGGAAGTGAGAAATCTGAAAAAGGTTCTAGACTTATTTGCGGAAGCATCTGGGATGGAAATTAACAAGGAAAAATCATGCACCTTTATATTCAATACAGTGGAGACAGTTAAAAGCCACTTGACCAGGATGCTAGGTTTTAAGCAAGGGGAACTCCCAACGAAATATTTGGGAAATTTATTGGATTTCAACTCTAAGAGACTGAAGAATTGGCAAGGAGTCCTAGAGAAATTAAAAAATAGAGTGGCTAACTGGACTTTCAGAACCTTAAACATTGCTGGAAGGATTGTTCTGGTAAAATCAGTATTGCAAGCTATCCCCATATATCCACTCTCGATTATGACAGTACCTCAAGGGGTTTGTACCAAGATCAGAGAAATTCTGAGGAAGTTCATTTGGGGAGGTTCATCCCAATAGAAGAAATGGGCATTAGTCTCTTGGAAACATCTAACAAAACAAAAGGAGGAAGGAGGTCTAGGCCTACGGGATCCGGGTAAACTCAACAAGGTTCTCGGTGCAAAACTTTGGTGGCGATGGCTGAGAGGGGGCAATGACTTATGGAAGCAACTATGGAGACACAAGTACAATATGCTAGATTCTACGGAGGCTATTTATCATATGCAGGAAACCCCGAAGGGATCGACAATTTGGGAGCTAGCTAGTCAAAATCGAGATATAGTAGGAAAAAACGTTTTCTGGGAAATTAGAGGAGGAGGGGAAGCCAAATTTTGGGATGAGAACTGGCAACAAAGGGAGAAAATGAGCAGCATTCAAAGAATCCAGAACATACAGAACAAAATTGGTGACAACCATATATATGTCAAGGACTATTGGAAAGAAAATGAACTGGATGGGATATGGCAGAAATGGACAACACTAGAGGATTGGGGCATAGAGACAGATCAGGAACAACAGGAATCTTTTATGAAAGAGGTTGAATCCAGGAGAGTGAAAGCGAGAACAGGGAGGGATATCATAAGATGGCGGAAATCAACAAAAGGATCCTTTACGGTCAAAGAGGCATACTATCTGGCAGATCAACAGGAAGTCACTGACAGAAATCAAGACTGGAAGGGTATTTGGGGTAAAAACTGGTGGCCGGAAATTACCCTTTTCACATGGCTAGTAGCTAAACACAAGATCTTGACATGGGATAAGCTTCAAAAGAAAGGCTTCAGTGGGCCTTCGAGATGTTACTTGTGCAACAGGGAAACAAAAACTCAAGAGCATCTATTAATCAATTGTGGTTATGCCAGGAATTTATGGATGGAAGTAGGGAGGATATTCCTTAAACCTGAGAGGTACCCGAAAGAAACAAATGAAGTGATATTCCATTGGCAGAAAGAGAAATTTCAATGCAAAGTTGTTCGAAGAGCTTGGGATCTCATAGCCAGTTTTTTAATTTGGATGGTGTGGAAAGACAGGAATCGCAGAATTTTCCAAAACAAATTAAAGAACACGGAAAAAATCTGGAAAAGAGTAGTAAACCTAACTAGAGAAACAATTCTGGTCGAGAAGTGGGATATGGAAGATTGGAATGCTGATCAGGGGGAGGAGAAAATTCTTAAGAACCTAAATCTGAAATATGAAATGGTGCATAATAAAAAGACGGACAGGATTAATGCGAGACATCAGAGCCATGACAAGTTCGCATACCCCAAAGAAAATTTTATGAAGTTAAACTTCGACGGGGCGTCGAAGAGGAACCCAGGTAATGCCGGATTTGGAGGAATGTTCCGCGATAGCCAGGGAAACACCAGGTGGATCTATGCAGAGTGGGGTGTAGAGATGACAAACAATGAGGCAGAATTATGAGCGATTCACCAAGGGTTGACAATTGCGATTCGAAATGGTTATAGAAATCTGGAGATTGAGGGAGATTCTCAGATGGCAATTGAAATCCTAAAGAAACTGAACAACGGGAAGAAATGGGAGCAGGTTACCAACAGTTGGCGAACTGCTGGGATCGTCCAAGAGATAGCGGAGCTCCTAAAAAGAGTTGAATACAAAATATTCAATCATGTAAAAAGGAATGGAAATCGAGCGGCTGATTTCCTCGCGAATTGGGGTTGCAAAGGTCGAGACGGCAAGTTCGACAACCAATGGAGGACGGTACGACCCAGCGGAGAGTGGGAGGATTTGGCCAGTATCATCAATAATGACCATGAACAATCAACGAAGGAAAACAATGAGTAAACATCACACGCGAATCTTAGTATTCGTGCGACAGACAGGTGAGATGGATCAGCAAGCACAGACATTTAATGAATGTCAGACACGGCTTAGGGAAGATATCATGGATCGGCATGCGGGAGTAAAACCAGAATGTGCGAAGACAGGAAGGAAAAATCAACCATACAGCAAACTAATCAAAGCTAATAATCGGCGAGGAGGAGGAAAGGATATGTCAGAGTCCATAAATGGAAATGAAACAAACAGGACAGTTGATAGGAAAGGTGAAGGGTGAATTAACAGATGGCAGCGGATGGTTAAGTCGATAGGTAGGAGGAGTGGGTATGGAAGCATTATAAAGGAACGGCAGCAAGGGATCAGACAACGGAAGAAATACATAGAAACCCAGAGAGGGATAAGAGGAGTAGAGGCGGTGAGCAGTTGTTAACGCCCAGGTTGTTCCCTATGACTCCTTAGGGAATACGGCCGGGGTAACCACTAACCAATCTTTGGGCTACAGCTTCTAGCCCAGCTGTAGTCAGAGAGGGCTCTCTCTATTAGTTATGTCACTGCTTTCAGTGAGGGTTTTAGGCTAGTTATGAGATGAGTTTTTGGTTTTTTCTGTGTTTGGTTGGGAGGATGCTTCTGATTTCTTTAAAGTCTATCTGCAGGTGAGGTTAATCCATTAGGCAATGGGGTCTTGGATGGTTTTCCTTTGAGATCTTGATTTCGGTGAGGTGTAGCTACAGGGCCTGTGTGTATTCCATGAAACAAAATGTAAATAGTGAGAGCGAGGTGAAAACAACCAGCAAAGAGCAATTAAGATTTCTTTACTTAAGCTGAATATTGTTAAAGAGGTTTGTTATTTAGGAGCAATTACTTGAATTCCTAAAACAACAACGCACTGTGATGATGTAGTATTAAAGGTAGCAGTGAAGAATTACTCTTTAAATACTTTATCATAAGAAAACATATCAGATAGCTTAGATTGAGCTCAGGGTAGTCAATGACCAAGTCCTGAGACTATTCTTTTTCCTTACTACCTAGATTTTCAAGTGTATAGAAAACATGAGAGACATATGAAATAACAGGGAACACAGGTGAAATAAAGAGTCATGAGAAAAACTTATTGAGCCACGTAATACACAGGAATCCTGCAACTTTGAGCAACACACCATCAAGAGACCAAGAGAGCAACATCCTTGAAGAAATCCCACTGTCTTTTGTATTAACTGTCTAAGAATTTACAATATCAGAATAACAGAGAGGATATCAAGAGATTTCTTACATCCGGAGTCCAACTCCTCTAAACAAACGCGAGGGGGAATATATAGAGGTTACATACAAAAATATCTCAGGTATGGAGTCATCTGAGAGGAAAATATCTCTTACACTCGTACAGGGAGAGTAGATGAGAAGTTATTGCAAGTATAAATGATTCTTAAAAGCTTTTAACTCCTGTCAGGATAACCTTTTGACCTTTGGGCACTGCGGAGTTAGCTGTGCGGCTTTATCATAAATGTAACATGAAGCGCTCTGCCACTCTGATTTTTTGTATCTTCTTGACCCTGCCACCTGTGCTTGCTGATGCTGCTGCTGATGTTGAGTACCTGTGCTGAGTTGGCTCAGCGTCTTCATATTTGCTGTAATGGCCTTTTCCCTTCTGTACATGTAATGTAAATCCTTTTTTAACAAAGATTTAATCCTCTTAGCTTTGATTTAAAAGTAACTTTATCAAATCTTGCCATGTGTCTTGAGGGGGAAGCTGATGCCTCAAAATTGACCCTAAGGTCTCATCAGCTTCTGTGTACTTATAGAAATGAGGAGGCTCATCAAACAGATGTGTTACTTCATTTTTAATAAAAAACAAATTATCTAATTTTTCAAAAAGAGCCTGTCCTGTTATTGGGCCTGCTGAAGATGACCCAGGAGCCTCAGCAATCTGAATTGCTGCAAAACTGCTTACCCTTTTGATGTATTTTTCATGAGAGAGCAGCTTCCCTGATTCTACCAAGTTGGGAAGCCCTCTGTCCTGCAGGGCTGTGAACCTATTCTGAAACTTATTTATATCTGCTTGTATATCATGGATTTTCCTGTCCAGGGTCTGAATTAGGTTCTTCATTGTTGTGGTTCTTTTGATCAGGGAAATGGTTTCAGTCCTATTAGCAATTCCCATTTTTATCAGCTGAGAACCAGTCCTATAGTTAAGGACTTCAATCATCTTAGGGGCAAGGTCGGCCATGTTGCCTAGAGAATTTCTTGCTCTGTGCAGTTCTTTTCTTGCCCGGCCAATGAGTCCTATTTGCTCATATATAGCATCAATGTACTCCCACTGGTTAGTGATTGATTGTCCAATGGCAGTCCATATAACTTGCTTGATCTCTGCTGCCACTTTCTCAAAATTGAGCTGCTTTTCCAGCTCTGCAATTTTCTTTTTAAGGGCTTTTACTTCCCTCTCCCTCTCAGCCACATTTTTCTTAGACTTATCATATTTCTCATTTATCTTTGCTAAGCTTTCCTTGGCCTGATTGAGTTCTGACATTTGAGCCTCTAGCACTTGGAGTTCTTGCCTTAGTTTTTGCATATCTAGGCTCTCGGCCTGCTCTGTTGGTGGTGCTGTAGTGGTTGGCTCTGTTGTAGCTGGAGCTGTTTCTGATGCCTGTTGCTTTGGAGGGATGACCTCTTTAGGGGTCTCCTCGAGTTCTATTGTCTCCGTGGGTGGTTTGGAAGACTGCCCTTGTTCTTTCCTCTGTAGAGCTGCTTCTAGGGTAGTCTCTGTATCCTGCAGCTTTTGTTGGGTGTCAACCAGTTCCTTATATAAGGTCATTAGCAGTGCAGTGACATCCTTTTCTCGTCTCTGTTGGGCCACTTCATTTGTTTGTGGATGTAGAGTTGGTGGGATCTTCATTTTCTTCTTAATTGCAGCTACATCTGCATCCCTTAGTTTAAGGACCTCCTGTATGGCCTTAACATCATTGGGATCATGCCCAAACTCTATGATAATCTCTTCTAGTGCCTTGATTCTGTTGTCCTTGGCTTGAGAGGATGCCCTTTCCAACTCAAGCTGTGTTGCAGTGTTGTTTAAGCTATTTTGTAGCCTGTAATTTACCAAGGTCTTATCTGCCAGGGTGGCATAGACCATCTCACCCGTCTGCTTGTGAAGCTCGATCTGGTCCATGGGGTGGATGTCCTTCGCAAGGACTTCTAAGTTTGTCCTTATA
>APFE030579685.1:0-13750 GCA_000404065.3 Pinus taeda
ACTGAAAAACCATTTCAACAATGGGGTTTAGACTTCATTGGGGAAATCCACCCTTCATCCTCTGGCCAGCACAAATGGGTTTTGACTGCTGCAAACTATTTTACCAAGTGGATAGAGGCCATCCCTTGTAGGCAAGCCAATGACTTAGTAATCATGCAATTCTTTGAGACCAAAATCTTGTCTAGGTTTGGCTGCCCGAAGAAAATTATTATAGACAATGTTGTTGCCTTTAAGTCTAAGAGAATGATTAATTTCTGTCATAAATACCACATTACCTTGGGCCATTCTACAGCCTATTACCCTCAAGATAATGGCCTAGCTGAATCCTCCAACAAGAGCTTGATCGACATCATTAAGAAAGTCTTGGAGGAGAACAAGAAAAATTGGCATAAGAAGCTTGTAAATGCATTATGGGCAGACATATTGACCACTAAGAGATCTATTGGGACCAGTTCCTATCAATTGGTTTATGGAATGGAGGTAGTATTCCCTTCTTCTTTGGGAGTCCCAGCGATAAAGTTGCTACAAGAGATACAGGCAGAACCTAATGATATTCAGAGAAGGATCAATCAAACTATTCACTTGTAGCAGACAAGAGAGGAGGTCTATCACAGAGCTCAAGTTCTACAAGAAAAGCTTAAAAAGATATTTGATAAAAGAACCAAAGCAGAGGATTTCTTCATTGGGGATAAAGTTTTGAAGTGGGATTCTAGAAGAGAAGATAGAGGAAAACATGGAAAATTTGATTTCTTATGGAGAGGACCATTTATCATTCAGACTGTACAAGGAAACAACACCTACTTTTTAAAAAGCCTGGATGGTACAAAGGCAGATGATGGACCAGTCAATGGCCGAATGCTGAAGCATTATTTTGATCCACTTTGTTAAAGGTAGCAGCACTTTAATTTGTACATAATAGTGTTTACTTTCTGCAGTTTATTACAGTAATAAGATAGGGAATAGGTTGCAGCAAATTTTGACGAAAAGGCAAGGAATTGTGCCAACTTTGGGTATTGCATTTTTAAGCCTATCAGAAGAAGCTAAAGAAGTAGACTTGGGAGCGGTAAAAATGATGAGAAATAATCAAACAGAGTATCCAAAACAGAGCTGCAATTGTTGGAATGAGTTCATGAGAAATACAGATATTGCAGAGGAACCATTTTGTAATAGCAAAGGAGAAATTTCAGAATACAACAAGAACTGAATATAAGGCCATCTGACCTGCTGTTCATGACTTTTCACTAGGAAAAGCCATCCCCAAGTGGAGCCATTGTTAGCTTCCTATACCAATAGGTTTCATTTTTCATGATTGACTGGAGAAGTGCCAAATATGTTCATCTTTTCCATCCTACAAAGGCTCCATATTTTGAAGAATTTCACTATGTACAGATGGTTGACTCTTACCACAGTTGATGAATAGCCAGACAGTCTAATCCTGGCTAGATCATGTTTGAATTTACTTGTCTTATAATAGAGAACAAAGGTCTGTACAAACAATGCAAGCTTGGCAGACAAGTAGTTAGGTAGAGAAGCAAAGGGTCTCAACAGCTTAATCTGAGCCCTTGGAAGAGATAAGGGTATAACTTAGATAGGAGGGCAGCTAAAAGAAAAGAAAAGAATCAGGGTTTGCTAGGTGCACTAGGCTGGGTAGGCAGTTTTGATGTTGTAGAAGCAGGCTTATGGGCAATTTGGTCCTATTGCAACATGTTTCATCT
The DNA here is from genome assembly GCA_000404065.3 of Pinus taeda. NCBI lineage: Eukaryota > Viridiplantae > Streptophyta > Pinopsida > Pinales > Pinaceae > Pinus > Pinus taeda. The sequence goes on from APFE030579685.1 coordinate 1,716, forward strand.
TATAAATATCATAAGGTGCTATGGCAAGGTGGTTACAAGATAAATGGAGCATGACTAATTTTCCTCCTCATTTTTCGAAGAACACTGAGATCTGCTCACTGCCCTTAGTCCACTGCATTTCATGGAAAAAACTAAGTGAAACTGTGTTTTCACCTAGGCAAAACAAGCCACATTTCTTGTGTAAAATGTTTCTATTCCATTTTGCCAAGTTTCCTAAACTTCATAACTTGATATCCTTTCATCCCCCCCATGCCTAAGTTTTCACTCTATAAACTTAGCCTTTGTCCATACATATCTATTCCACATATTCAAATTAACTTCCTAACTCTATTATATAACTCCTATATCAATTTTCCCCTCCCCCTATTGTATAAAATACATAAAAATCCCCAAAAAATAAATATCCCAACCCTTGGCAATATAGCCATATAATAAAGATTTTCGGGAATTATAGGTTCACCTGGAACCTTATAATAACCCTTAGTGCACATGAAAACCTTGGGTTTCACTTAACCTTTGTTTATATGAATAACCAATTGGCCACAGTCCAGAGCTGAAATACACTAAAAAACCCCGCAAAAAACATTATACAGTGCCAATATATTAAGGTGGGTCCCCGTGCCGCACCCCCGCAGTTTGCCATTCGTCGTCGACCGTTGGATCGGGGCTCTCAGATCCAACAGTGCGGAACTGTATCGCGATGCCCCCAACGCCCGAACTTTATGTTCCAGGAAAATGGCAGTTTTGCCGCCATACAGGGGACACGCGTCGCCCAGCCAAATGTATCGCGACCCCTCGGCTCAATACCACCGCTACCCGAAAAGCGGTGCGATAATACCACTTACAACCCTCCCTCCCCACCGCTGACGTCATCCAGTGACGTCATGTCCACATCATCTCCACGTCACTGTTTCCACCTCAGTGCCAGGTCATCTGCCACGTCACCTTCTGTACCTTGCTACACGACAAAAAATCTACGTCATGATGATGTCATCACAAAAAGCCCCAAAGAGCCCACAAAGTCGAATTTCATTAAAAAATCCCGTAAATTTGGTTGTTTTTTACGATTGTTATTGTGCTATTTTATTGAAATTTTGCATGCATACGACGACGAAATCGCCAGCCAACCTTCAATCTGTCACCTTGACCACCATAGCTCGGTGCACCACTCTGCAAGTCGTCTCCCAACCAGCAAATAACTCCAGTGCATTGTGAAAACAGGTATTTACCATAATCCTGCTAAAAACCCTCTGAATTTCGAATTTTTGCTGTGAACTTGTCCGGGCAACCTAGAACCTTGTTAAAATTCGCCCTGCTGCCTGCACATAAATACACGAGGACCACTTTTTCATCAAAAAACCTGCACATTGCATACCTCTCTGTACAATTCCCCCAGCAAGCCGAGAAAAACAGGTATTCACCTGAGTCTTGCTCCCAAGCTCCCTAATTGACTTCCCTCTGCAAAATTGCCCACTGAAACTACTATTTTTCCCACATTTTACAATAAATTCTACCAACTCCATCCCCCTCAGCGAATCTCTCCCATTTAAGCCGAGCTCTAGGTCTGTTTGGTCACTAATTGCCAAAGGAAAGGCCCTGAAACTATTGTTACTCATTCCTTGCAGAACAAACCCTCCAAACTTCATTCTTTGCTTCAAATTCTGCCCACCAAAGTCAAAACAAAGCACTCCAATTTGCAAATACTCTGGAAAAAGCCCCAGGGCCTCTATTTTGCCCACTGCTGCTGTAAAGACCCACATTTCAATTAAAAACACCAGAGAACTTATAAAGATGGAAGCCCCTGCTCCAGTAGCCCTCAATGTGGCCCCTCTCAATGCTCCACATAAAGAACTGGAATGGTTACCCCTAGCTGACAAGGATTTCCAGATTAATGACATAATGGGTATCAAATCTCATCTCCAGGCCTTCTGTGAGATCAGGAACAGCCATAGAAACAAAGGTAACATCTTTGGGATTTGGGAGTCCAATATGCCCATGTACTACCTTCCTTGTGTAAATGTTTTTCCTGACCTCATTCACCAATGCCATGCCAATTCTGAGCCCACTCAAAGGGCAGTGAAGTCTCCTTCTGGGACAGTTCTATTCTATATCACCCCTGAATCAATAAATGAGATGCTGCATTTCAAACCAACTGGGCCATTGACTCCTCTTTCCTTGGGATTTCTGCTTGACCAAGGTGCCAAATTGCCAAGTGCAGAGATAACCAGAATAGGCAAAATATTTATGAAACCCAATTGTCAACCTCAGAAACCTCCTCCATACCTAGACACTTGGTTTAATGAAGCAGGAAAGTTTATTATTGACATGATAGCCTACATCATGGGATTCAAAACCAGTAAGTATGTAGATGAAACCACATTGGTCCTCTTATCCATCTTTTCTCCAGGACAGCCCCCTGTTGTCAGGTATGATTATGCCACCTTCATAGCTGATAAGATCCATGAGAAATTCATGAGCATGGACAGAGAAAGAGTGTTTAAATACACATCATACATATATCATTTGTTGCTCTACTATCAATCAAATAGTTTTCAAGTTCCCCTTAGAAAATTTGATGTCAAGGGAGAGCCAAGGTCTGTAATCTTCTGGACCCCAGTCTTCCACCATGTTACTATTCTCCTTATACTTATTGTGAATTTATTGATCTATTCATATATCCAGCCACCTCTTTGCTGATAACAAGTCCTCCAGATAGACTTTCTGGTGAAATGTAGAGAATTCTATAACTCTCCAAGAACTATAGCATAGGTGATTGGTACTTTTACCAGAATCACATTGTGATCCGGATATATGGTTGTGAGTTGTGCCCCTATAAATTGCCAAAATATGTACCAATGCGATTGTTTGCCATGGAATACTTCAGACAATTCATTCAAGCAGATGTAATTCATTTCTGTGAGGCCAAGAAAAAGGCACAACTTAAAATAAGAAATCAACTGGGCCCTTTCACCTTCAATAAGAGGGAAGCCTGGCAAGAGGCTGATGAGATTTTAGGGCAAATACTCAAGCTAAAACAGAGTTTCTATTAGGCACCATATGACCCCAATCATTTCATAAGTTATAGGAAAGTCAAAAATAAGTTGTCAATATATGTTCACTGTCCAATCCCTGAAATCCAGCAATATGCTAATCAACAAGAGTGGCCAGAGGGCACATTGCTTGAAGAGATAACTAAAGAAGAGAAATTGGAAAAGGAAATGAAAGAGCTTGAAAAAACACTTGACTTGGACTCTTTTGGATAGGTACCCTTCAAGCTACCCCAACACATTGGAGGTGATACATCTTTTACTAAGAGCTCATAGCAAGCATCACGAAAGGCCAGTTCAGCAGCAAAGGGCAAGGAAGTAATAAATATAGAACAGCAGACCATGGCTAGTCAGCCCACCACAACAAAAGAACAGGGAGAAGGGCAAGCTCCCCCAACTCAAACCAAGGCATCAGAAGCCCCTGTGCTACAGACTCCTCAAAACGAGGAAAAGAGTAGAAAGAGAGACAGAGAAGAGGATGCCCCTGCTAGTGGACCATCAGAACAACCAAGAGATAAGAGGCAGAGGTTGAATCCCTATTCTAAGGTGGAATTTGTGGAAGATACCACAAGCAGCATGAGAGATCAGGAAAGGACCGAGCAGCAATCTTCTATATTACCTGGCACCTTAGCGAGCTCATTCCAGCAAGAGCTAGAGAGGAAACATAGCGTGGAAGCTTCATCCACCAGGCCTCAAAGCAAGCAAAGCTCAAATATCGAGAAAAATTTCACTGAAATAAATGCTAAAAATGATCCAGTAAGAATGCAACTTTATAATCATCTGATGAGGACAGCACCTACCAATCAACAAAGGCTAATGGATGCTTATGATATTTAGGAAAAGAAAATGATCCTCAGCCATTTCAAGCCCAAGACACAGCAACCCCAGTCAGCTGTTGATTATATAAGAACCAATCTGGAAGTTTTCTCTAAATATATACACCCAATTGACCAGATTGAATTACATAAGCAAACTGGGGAGATGGTGTATTCCACCTTGGCAGATAAGGCATTGCTCGCTCACAAGCTGCAAAATTCATTGCACAATACCTCTGCCCAATTAGAATTGGAAAAGGCTTCTTCCTTAGCTAAGGATAACAAGATTAAGTCCTTAGAAGAAATTATCATCGAGCTAGCGCATAATCCTAAGGATGCAAAGGGCATCAAAGCAAAAATGAAGAAGAAGGAGGAGGACATTGCAGCCCTCAAAAGGCAATTAAAGCTGCAATTACAGTGCATCCACAAACTTCAGAAGTTGCACAACAGAAAGAAGAGGAGGACATGGTAAGTTTGCTAATGAGGATGAATGAGAGATTGGCAGAAACAGAGCAAGCATTGGAGAAGGCAATTAAGAGAAGCAGGGAGAGTCGACCTCCCAGCCACCTGAAACAGCTCCAACAGGTACCACTGCTCCCCCCACAGGTACTACAGCAGTCCCTCCTAGCATCCCAGCATCAACAGCAGGTACCTCAGCTTCAACAGAAACAACAGGGCCAGATACCAGCATGGGCATGGATGAATTAATGAAAGCAGTAAAAGAGTTGGAAGCTCAAATGTCAGAGCTCAAAGAGGCAAAAGAAAAACTAGCCAAACTAGAGGTGAGCTATGACAAATCAAAAATAACAGTGGCAGAAAAAACTAGAGAGGTAAAGGCCCTGGAGAACAAGGTGAAATCATTGGAAAAGGATCTCACCTTGCATAAACCTCTAGCAGACATCAAAATGATTTTGTGGACCAAGATTGGCCAGTCTATTACTAACCAATGCCAGTCAATTCAAACAATCCATGAACAAATAGAATTGATAGAAAGGGCCCAAGTGGAAATTCAAAGGGCCAGGGCATCATTGGGAAACATGCCTGAGCAGGCCAATAGACTTATCCATTTTTTGAATACTCATACTAAAGAACAGCTAGCAGCTTTGGAGATCTCGGACATGACAGGCACCATTTTGACAGTGAAGAAGGTGCTAACAATGAGGAATTTTGTACAGACTTTGGAAAGGAAGTGCCAAGAGATGCAGATAGAGATTAATGCCTTCACAGAGAAGTTCACAGTCTTGCAACAGAAGGGTCTACCCAGTTTACTAACCAGCAATCAAAGACTGTTATCACATCAACAATATGCTCACAGGGTAAACATGTATGTTACAAATTAGATCACAGCATCATCCAACACTTCAGAAGACACAGGACCTCCCTCCGGACAGAGTTTATATGACAAATTGGAAAATTTGTTTTATATTGAACATGAAATAAATCATCTTTTTGAAGTCAAGCCCAACTTTTACAGGTATACTGAGGCTGATGAAACACTTGTAAAAATACAAAGACATCAGTTGCCAACAGACCAGTGGTGGAAGAGCATGCTGGAAATTTTACCAAGGTAATTTGGATTTTTCTGTTTATCTACATTTGGTCGAATAACAAGACACGTGGCAGTTATAATAAAGATGAAAACAATAGAGGAAGGAGCTCAAGCCAGGACTAGGACACGTTAAAGCGAAATCAAGAGCAGATGAAAGGATCAGGACAGCAACACAGGAATGCAAAGTAAAGACACAGCTACCAGCCGACTTCCTGAATTGAAAAGTCAAAAATATCTTATCAGTTAAAGCAACCAGCACAGCCACAATTACTCCTAAATTTATTTCTGCATTTATTCCCTTATCAGAGTAGGTGAAGGAAGTTATTGCTTCATATCTTATCCACAAGATATTTTGTAACTCTCTTTTTGTATAAATACCTCCCCAAGGAATGTATTCGGGGTTGGTGATTTTCCTCTTTGGACCACGCTGTAACTATGAGACTTTTTAATACAAAGGTTGTTGAAGTGCACTGCTGCTGGACCGTCTAAATGTGGATTTGATATTCTGGGCTCTGCTACAGAATTCTTGTGTCTTTCTATGGATCAATAAGTTATTCTAAACTATGTTTTGTGTTTTCTATGTTTGCAAATTTCATATATGTTTCATAATCTTAGCAACAGGGAAAAAGAATAACCCAGAACTTGTTTAAATACACTCTGTGTTCAATTCCTGCTGTTATTTATGTTTTCTTCAGAATCAGGATAAACAAAAATTCTTAGATGCTTTTGTTTCTACTGATTCTTTCACTTTGAAAATTGCCAAGGAATTCTTTGTTGCTCCTTGATAATATTCATGCACTTTCCCTCTGCCATCATGATGGAGGATTCTTGACTGCCCTTCACCCATTGGTTTACATTCCATCAATTTCTAGATTTCAATATTGTTCCAAAACTAATTATCTTGCTCTGTAGTATTGCCTTTATCACAGAAACACACTCAGCAGTCCATCTTCAAAAACTCCATTTGCCCAATGGAATAAACTGTTTCAGATTTGCATCCCAGCTCTGTTTAAAATCACCATCCAAACAAACTTAAAACGAAACTCTACACATCATAACTATCATAAAATACTTCAAAAAACATAGTTAAATTATAAAGAGAGAGCCCTCTCTGGATGTAGTTTGGCTAGAAATTGCATCTAAAAGATTGGTTAGTTGTTACCTCGCGTATTCCCTTTTCACAAGTTTTGGGGAACAACCTGAGTGATAACATCATTGGCGACTCCACTGGGGAATTGAATGAATGTCTGTTACTACTGTCTAATCTCTAAAGCTACAGATGGAGTCTAAAGTTAGCCAGGCAGCCTTTGAAACTGTCTTAGCTATGCAATCAAAGGAGTAAATAAAAGCTACTTTATTCTAACTCCAGTTTAGCTTTAGATTTTAAACAGTTGTCTCAAAGATTTGTTTGGCCATCCTTGTTTCAAACCTACCTGAAGGAAAGCCCAACTCCTCCTACATTTCAGGGGCTTCCTCCAAGATATTGTCAAAACTTGTATCCTCCAAATATTCCCAAAAAATACCCAAAACATACTTTAGAAGTTGGCTCCAAAGAAGAAAACTCGTTACACTAGGTCAAACCCAGACACGAATCCTCCAGCTGTTTTTGACAATCCAAATTTGATTCCTAAGAGCCTTAGGAAACCTGAAAATCAAGAGAGTTCTGCTGATTCAAATCTTGAAACACCTCACCAGAAACCTATTCAAACTCAACCTACTATAGTAAAATCTCAAGCCTTTCTTCCTATTGTTGTAGTTTCTTCTAGTTCACCTTTATCACTCCAAAACCCCTTTTCCACCCCTCCATCCATAGCACTTATCTCAACTGTTATCCCTGTGCTTCCGGTTGTTCCACTTTTGCCTGCTAATATGGCAAATCAATATGCTCCCCTGCAGTTGCCTGCCAACCCAAGGGCTATGCCACAGGATTATCAGGGAAAAATTACCTATTTTGATGGTACTGACACTTACACTGCTCAACAACATACCAAGAAGATGACAGATTATTTTGAAAACTATGAGATTGATGATGATGATGTCAATATGAAAATTTTTGTCCAGAGCTTAACTGGTGATGTAAGGACTTGGTTTAGGTCACTCCTTGCAAACACAATAGCTAATCCAGATGCTCTTTATCAGACTTTCTTGAATAGGTGGGAAAAGAAAAAAGGCCCTTTACACATCTTAACAGAATATGAGAACTTGAAGAGAGGCCCACAGGAAAGTGTCCAAGATTATTGTGCCAGATTCAACAACACCTACCTTGCTATTCCAATAAAGCTTAGACCACCACTAGACTTAGCATTGATCAAATTCCCTGATGGATTTGACTCAAACATGGCTTACCAGATCAGGGAGAGAGCTCCTCCTAGCCTTGAAGATATGCGGAGCATAGCTGTGAGCGTTGAAGCCAATCTGATTTCTAAACGAAATCGAGCTAGATCTGAAAGAAGAACAACTTTCAAAGAAGAACCATCTGCCTTTGAAAAAAAACTTGATGCAATCATTAAAGGCATGGACAGGCTAGGAGATAGAGTGGAAACTATTGAGAGGAAATCTTCATGGGAAGGCCAACCAAACAACAATGCAATAAATCTGAACTTTAGAAAAAATCAAAATCCCAATGTAGGAAAAGTTGGTCCAAACCCAAACATAAGGCCCCCCTTCCAAGAAAACTATGCAGAATCCTCCACATCTAGTGAACCAATAGAGGACCCCCACATTAACCTAATGGGTCTCAATAGTGGACAACCAATCTTCCTAACTCAAGAAGATCAAGGGGTTCATACCCTTAGTCAATTTCAAATGCAATCAGGGGAATCCTTTGATTTTAAGCAAGGGTATGATACAGCTGTGTATGAAGTCCACAAGTAGTATAACTTGAGAAGTAGGAGAATAGACACCCCTGATGATCCCAAGTAGAAGACAATCAAGCAACCTACCAAAACCAAACTCAAGGACTCTCATATACCAATTATCCCTAAATCAACTTCCAATCCAAATAGTCCAACAGTTGAAGATGTTTCAAACAAAGACAAATCAAAACAGCGCTCTACATTTGTTCCTCCACTTAGAGAAATTATAGAGGAACCTTTGGAAGATGGTGTGCAAGTATCTCCAACTCATCATAACATTCCAGTAAAAGAGGCAGTTGTCGAAAACTTAGTTGAAAAACACAACCTTGCTGCTCAAAATGTCAAAATACAAACAAAAAAACCCTTTAATATGGAGGCTGAAATAAGTAAGTTAAAAGTATCCATCCCATTATCTGAATTGGCTAGGCATGAAGTTTTTAGAGAACAAATCAGCCGATCATTACAAATTTCAAAAAACAAAGACTCAGTGAATATCCTTGATAATCAACCAGAACTTATATTTGGCCCTGAAGAAAATGGTAAGTCAGTAGATGGAGGGGTCCCTCCCTTCTATGTAAGTTTAAACATTCATGACAAGGTGCTTCACGATGCAATGTTTGATTCAGGAGCTTCCCATAATCTAATGCCAAAATCTGTCATGGAGAAGTTGGACCTAGATATCACCAGGCCATACAAAGACCTATTTTCCTTTGATTCCAGTCAGGTCCAGTTTCTAGGCTTAATCAAGGATTTGTGTGTGTCATTAGTCCAATATCCAGCCAAGACAATTTTGATGGATGTGGTGGTAGCTAATATTCCACCCAAGTATGGAATGTTGTTATCTAGATCCTCGGGTACCAAGCTACAAGGATCTTTGCAACTAGACATGTCGTATGCCACTATCTCAGTCTTCAGCCAGCCTAACAAGCTATACCGAGAAACTTTGATGAAGTATGTGGTAAGTAGTCAAGAAAAACCCCAAAACTTTCCCATTTAGTCTATGCATTCAAAATTGTGGCTTTAAGTCAGGATGAATTCCTAGACAAAGAATCCACAGTTCAGATTCAAGAAGTCTTGGAGAACAATAAATTGACAATCACACATGAGGAATCCCATGAGATTGAAAATCCAACTATGCCTGCTGAGCAAGTTGAAAAAGCTCCTAATACCAGTTCAAATCAAGAAAACCTATGATATCTAGAGCTTGATGGATCTGTTAATAAGCTAGGAGCAGGGGCAGGGGTTTGGATACACAATATGAAGGATGACCACGCTGAGGGAAATGCATATAGATTGAATTTCAAATGCACTAACAACATGGCCAAATATGAAGCCCTCCTCTTAGGGCTCAAAGTGATCAAAAGCCTAGGGGCAGCTCGAATATCAATTTTGGGAGATTCTGACCTCATCTTTCAACAAATAAAGGGTAACTTCATTACAAATGATCTTAGGCTAAGATCATACAGAGCTGCTACAATGGAAATTCTCAACACCTTTCTTGAATCCCAATTGACCAAGATTCCAAGGAATCAAAATCTGCATGCTCGTAGTCTGGAAACCGTTGCAAGCACTTGCAAATTGCCATTTAAGCCCAATCATCGATTCACTGTTGAAATTAAACATAGACCTGATGTACCAGATAATGTTAAAAACTGGCAGGTATTTGAAAATGACACACAAATCAACAATTTCCTAACTTTGAAAGAGGATTTCTCAAGCACAAAAATGGATACCAACATAATAAATGAAAGTAATCAAATAGACAAAATTGAAACACATATCTCTGCTGAAACAACAAACCAAATTCTACATCCCACTAAGTTTACCAAAACAGATTTACAGGAACTTCATGAAAAAGAAGGTGAGGATGCAATTGCAACAGAATGTGAAGTCATTGAGTTGAAGGATAATTTTCTACCTACAGACCTCACTCCTTTAGAGGACATTTTTTACTCAAATGACATCTCTAGGAAACCTAAAATGCAGCCATTAAACGCAAAACTTGAGGATTGTAATTTAGGAACTGCAGAGAACCCCAAAATGATAAAATTGTCCAAAGCTCTACCTCCCCACCAAAAACTCAAGTATATTGAACTATTCAAAGAATTTCAAGATGTCTTTGCATGGAGTTATGAGGACCTAAAGTCTTATGACACTGCAGTCATCCAACACACCATACCTCTCAAAGAAAACCAAAAACCTTTCAAACAAAAACTTAGGAGGGTCAACCCTATGCTGCTCCCTTTGATTGAGAAAGAAGTTAAGAGAATGTATGAAGCTAGAATTATAGCTCCAATCAGATTTTCAAAATGGGTTTCAAATTTAGTGCCCACTAGAAAGAAGACAGGGGAGATTAGGCTCTGTGTTGATTTGAGAAATTTGAACAAAGTCTCTTTAAATGATAATTACCCTTTACCCAAAATGGATCACATTCTGCAAAGGGTAGTGGGTGCTTCAAGGATATCACTGTTAGATGGATTCTCAGGCTTCAATCAAATCCTAATGCACCCGAATGACCAAGATAAAACTGCTTTCACAACCCCTTGGGGGACATTCAAATATGTGAAAATGCCTTTTGGACTCAAGAATGCAGGAGAAACTTTTCAAAGAGCCATGGATATAGATTTTGCTAAAGAAATCCATGACTTTTTATTCATTTACCTAGATGACCTTACAGCTTTCTCCAAATCAGATCAAGAACACCTAGATCATCTCAGGCAAGTATTCTTAATTTGCAGAAAATATGGTATATCACTAAATCCAAAGAAATCATTGTTTGGCCTAGAAGAAGGAAAATTATTGGGCCATATCATCTCTAAAGAAGGCATTAGAATTGATCCGGACAGAATACAAGCTATCTTGCAAGTCCTTCACCCTAGAAACATTAAAGAACTACAAGCCTTTTTGGGGAAGATAAATTTTCTTAGAAGATTCATACCAAATCTGGCCGAGCTGATAAGATTGTTGAACAACATGTTGAAAAAGGACTCCAAGGTTAAGTGGACAATAGAAGCTAAGCAAGCCTTTGAAGAAATCAAAAAATCTTTGACTCAAACACGAGTCCTCACAAGCCCAAATTTTGACAAGGATTTGATCATATTCTCATTTGCATCAGAACATACAATTGTTGATGTCTTGCTTCAAAAAGATGATTAGGGATGTGAAAAACCCATAGCCTTCTTCAACAAAGCCCTTAGAGATACTCCACTCAAATATCAAAACATGGAGAAACAAGCATATGCACTTGTAAAAGCCATCAAGGACTTCAGAGTTTACATCTTGTACTCTCATGTAATTGCTTATGTGCCCAACACTGTTGTTAAAGACATCTTGACCCAAGAAGGAATTGAAGGAAAAAGGGGCAAACGGATAGCTACCATACTAGAATATGACATGGAAATCAAACCAACTAAACTGATAAAAGGACAAGGACTAGCTAAACTCATGACTGAAACCAACTTTCAAGCCCTTGACATAAATCAACTGGATAATGAGCAGGAGATGGCGACTCCACAGATCAACCAAGCCTTTTTACAATCACCCTGGTTTGCTGACATATCCTTTGTATTATTAAACCTACAAGCTCCTCCAGGATTATCCAGAACTAAGAAAAGGTTTTTTAAAATGAAAGCTTCCAAGTTCCGCATTTTAGATCATGCTCTCTTTTCGAAAAATCATTAAGGTGTTTTATTAAATTGTCTAATCAAAGAAGAAACTGACAAAGTACTTAAAGAATTTCATGCAGGGGATTGTGGTGGACATTTATATT